>CAUYRT010007612.1:0-16023 GCA_963574885.1 Lepilemur ruficaudatus
GGTTTATAAACTGGCTCTAGAAGGGACATCAGTAAAAGTGAGCTGGAAGTTTATAAGGAGCAGTCATCTCAGCTGGAAGGGTAAATACATAACTTTGAATAGTACATTTTGATCATGTTTTTTATTTTTATTTTTTAGACATAGTCTCAACTCTGTTGCCCTTTATCATTTTTTTTTTTTTTGAGACAGAGTCTCGCTCTGTTGCCCGGGCTAGCGTGCCGTGGCATCAGCCTAGCTCACAGCAGCCTCAAACTCCTGGGCTCAAGCAATCCTTCTGCCTCAGCCTCCCAAGTAGCTAGGACCACAGGCATGCGCCACCATGCCCGGCTAATTTTTTCTATATGTTTTTAGTTGGCCATATAGTAGAGACGAGGTCTCACTCTTGCTCAGGCTGGTCTCAAACTCCTGACCTTGAGCGATTCGCCCACCTCGGCCTCCCAGAGTGCTAGGATTACAGGCGTGAGCCACCGCGCCCGGCCACCTTGATCATTTTTAATACCTTCCAATGTGCTTACCTCCACATGAAGAGTTTTAAGTTTTCAACTAAATGTGCCAAAGACAGTGCCACTTGTCTGTTCCCATCATTATTTTCAGATACTAATTTTGAGAAACTCACAGGTGCTCATGAACACATCTCTGCTGATAATGCCTATGAAAGCCAAAGGTTTTTACTGCCATTAAAACGAATAATTTCCAAGAGTGTAGGGGTGGTTCTCTTTTTAGAGCATGAACTACAAAAGTTATTTTCAAAGGGGAATATGATTCATTTATCAAAGTTAAACTGAAGAATGTCACTTGGTTTAATACTTGGGTAAAATTGATTGTTTGATGGGAGATAAAACTTACAGACCACTCTCTTATAGGAATGGAAGAACTACCTTTCCCTAATTATTTCCTTTGATAATCCTGATAATCCTGAATAGGTTATTTAGTCTCTAAGAAATTGGGATTTTTGATTGTGATAAAACGAGATAACCTTGATTCTTTAGGATTCTAGGGAAGGCAGAACAGGATGCAGCTGGAGTCTATAGGGTTTGGCTATGGAGTCTGACCACCTAGGTGTGAATGTAGGTCCACCATTGACTAGTCATGTACGCACCCAATGTTCCGCATCTATAAAATGGGGATGATATCTAACTCATAGGACTGTTATGAGGACTAAGGGAAACAAGAAAGCATTCAACAAATGTAATTTCTCTCTTGCCTTCTTTTGCATGTGAAACATGACTGCTATCAGTCCATGCATATACAATAGAAACCAAATTTTATAACCCATACTTTCCAAACTGAATGTTTCATGGGATATGTTGCTAAGGCACACAGTGCTACTTTATTATGGACATGAAAGCAAAATTATTGCAAGGCCACATTCAACCAAGACCTTGTGACATAGGATAACTATCTAATTCCTCCCTCTTATGACCAAAAGAGCCAGGGCAAGAAACTTTCACAATTTATGTAAGACATGAAGGTAGGGATGGTTCAGACAAGCGGAATGAGCCATGCAACACTCAGCTTTCTAGGCACTATTCAGTCCTACCCAAGACTTTTCAGGAAGTTTGGGTACAGTAATCATTAACAGCTTCTATCACAAGTTGTAAACGTTTTAGCCAGAGACAAGAGATAAGTGAAACTTTGCCATTTTAAGAATAAAGAAATAAACCCTGCCACAATAGTTAAAACTAGAAAATATTGGACAGCTCTTGGGAAATACAAAGTATTCAACAAATGAGACCCAGTGCATTTGAAGGTTTAAACAACTTAATTATATAGTAGCATCCAAGTTAATCGTGACTTCTCATTCTGATACCTTTTCTTCTAAATAAATACACAGATTAGTTATTTTTGGCATAAAAAATACACAAACTAGTGCTCAGAAACACCTGGATCTGGCCTTAATATAGCAAATATAATCAAACCTGAACAGGGTGTGTGTGCGTGTAGATGCCATGGGGTGGGGAAGCAGTCTTTGAAGATTAACTGCTTAGATTAGGTGCTTAAACAACATTGTTATAGGTTGTCATCAAATTATATTTGTTTGGCCAATCTCAATCTTCTCTAGGTGATTCAGCCTGGGAAAGAAACAACACTCTAAAGATGGCTAGATAGAATGCTAAAGGAATTAAAAGATGATGATGCTTTTTCTTTGCTAGGGGACAATAGGAATTCTAGAAGGTCATGGTTCACCCAAACTTAAAAAGAGAAAAGTAAATAAATAAATAAAAGAGAGCGTCATTAGGTAAATTTGATCAAGAACTTACGTCGGCTACATGTTTACATACGTGAGTCGACTTTCACTAACGTCCAAAAAGGAGTTTTAAGAGCAGGCCCCTTTTATCAAAGTGCTGGGAAATGACAGAATGAGTCACTGTAATACTTGATGTCAAAATCTTGGTAAGCTCTGGCTTCAGTGTTTCTAAGTCAACAAACGGCGTCAGCCAGGAAGTGGTCGGTGACCCCAGACTCCTTTCTCTGTCACGGTTTGCAAAGCCAGTGGCCACGTACGTCCTCTGCAGTGGGGTTCCCCTCTCGCCATTTGCCATCTGGGAGATTGGCCCAGGCTAACCTGGTGTGATTTTGCCATCCTAGACAGAGACGATTGAGACGAAGTTAAATAGCCAGTAAGCCACCCTTAGAATAAGGCCCAAGGTAGGAAGTCTCAAGGACATCTGCCAGACACCAAAAAGGCAAAGGATTTACTTCCCATGTTGAGCCATTTCCGCATGAATGTGTCTTCTAGAATTCATTCTGCTAACACATTATTTCCCATTCAATGCTCATAGAAAGTAAAGACATGCACCTGGAGCCACAGCCAGAAGGATTCTGAGGTTTCTTCCACTCACGATGGCCACCAGCCTCCATTCCCTTATGTGGACTCCTAAGGATAATGAGTTCTGTCAAGATAGGTTCCCCAGTACCCTCAGTACCAGGCAGCCCTGCAACTGGCCTTAGGGCAGCTATTCAAGCTGTGATTACTTTTTTCTCCCTAAGTATCATGTTCTGACCTAAATCCCAGTCATTCTGGTCCAAATCTGGCAGATTTCTTCCCCACACTACCACAGAAGAGAACAACCTCCTTTGGAAAGTTGTCTAAATTTAAGACAACCAGAGCCATCTCCTTAGGGACAGGGACCATAACTTCCCAATTTATTCCTAATTCCAAGTCAACACTCTCTGTCAAGGGCTCTCTCTCTGAACATAGGTATCTGTTCTGCTGAAACAAATCAGTAAGCAGCTCTATTTAAAAAGAAAAAAGCTTTATTGAGATGTATTTTACATGTAGATTCAATGGTTTTTTAACATATTTACAGAGTTGTGCAACCATTGTCATAATCTATTTTAAAATGGCAATAAAACTTCTCCAGTGTCTTCTGGCCTGTGAACTGCAGAAGGGTTCTATCTTGTTTGCTGCTCCATCCCTAGCACCTGGCACACAGGAGTTCAATAAAACACTGGTGACATGAATGCTTTCATGGTATCCCAAATGCCACCCTGGAAGTTCCGTATCCCTAAGTGTTCTGGATTCAAGAAATAACAAATTCTCTCCTTCCCTGGAAACTGTGAATTCAGCCAATCTCCCTATGGTAGTCAGAATGGCCCCCGAGACTCCCACTACCTGGTGTAAACACTCTGTATATACATAATCTCCTTCCCTCGAATGTAGGTGGGCCTGAGCTAACCAGGCATGCCGTTTTGGAAAAGAGTCTAGAAGTCAGAGACAACAAGTTAGAGAGATTTGACGTTGCAGCAGCAGCTCTCTTGTTAGCCTTGAAAAAGCAAACTGCCATGTTGTGGAGAGAGCCACATGGCAGGAAATGGCAGGTGGCTTCTGGGAGCTGGCCTCTACCTGAAGTCCAGCAAGAAAGTGGGGGCTTTAGGCCTATGACCGCAAGGAACTGAATTCTGCCAACAACCATTTTTGAGCTTGGATGATTCCAAGTTCCAGAAAGAAAGGCAGCCTAGCTGACACCTTGATTTCAGCCTTGTGAGAGCCTGAGCAGCCATGCCGTGCCCAGACTTCTGACTTACAGAAACTGTGAGCTAATAAATGAGTGTTATTTTAATCCGCTGAATTTGTGATGATGTGTTACACTGCAATGGAAAACAAATATATGTACTCCTCTGGGAATTAAGAGGAAAACAGTCAGATTACATTAACTCCTAGGAATGGCTGCCCACAAACCTCTCAAGAGCATTGCAAAGGAATTTTAGAATGAGGATGTTTTAAATATAAAAGAATCTCTAAGTGATAAAATTTCAGGCAGTATGAAACTTAAGTGAAAAAAATTTAAACAATGTAAAGGAAGACATATAGGGTCAGCTGTCCTTAAAAGGTTTGTTTTTCTTAGCTTCTTCCCATCCATTAATTCAGCAAGTATTTACTATGTGCCAGACCCTAGGTTTAAAAACAGAGCTGCACGGCCAATAGGGCAACCACAAGCCACACGTGGTCCTTCTGCACAGCAAAGACGCCAGTGCGAATTGAGACGTGCTGTAAGTGGAAAATACACACCAGACTTCAAAGTGTTTGTGTGAAAGAAAAATAAGTAAAAAGATCTTATCAATATTTTCTTATGTGGATTACATGTTGAAAAGATAATGATAGAGATGGATAACAAGTAAACAAATCAATAAAGTACTGATTAGGATAAATGCTATGAAGAAAATAAACATGTGGAGACAGGTGGAGCATAATAGGGGACAGCTATTGTAGATGGAGTGGTCAGGAAAGACGTTTCCACTTATAAACCCACGAATTTGCTTAAATGTTCAAATTTTAACACGACAGTGGCAGGTGGATGGAGGCCTGAAAAGACTGACAAAGGCAGTTGGTCAGTTGCAGACCATCACTTTACCCCATTCCTATTGGGTTCCATGTAAATGGCGCCCCCTGGCGGTGTGCACCGCTGCGACCCTGTTGGTTTGTATGAATTGTTTTATGTTTTTGTAACTTGTAGGTTGTATACTACAAAAAGTAAACCTTCCAACATAATGTTTTTGAACAACTTTACATTTTCCAGATACAAGTGCATTTTTAGTTTTAATATTTATAATACACTTGGGCCTCATCTGCCTTGTAACTTACAAAAAAAAATCTTCACTACCACAAAACTTCTAGGATGAGTCAGAGAGGGTGGGCAGTTGGCAGTCTGCAATCTGAAATTCTCCTTTTCCTCTCCCAGTGGGCTGAATTTGCTAAAGATACCTAAAACCTTCCTGACTTCTCACTACAAATCAGCTGACTTCTAGAACTCTTTTTTTTTTCTCTGAACAGGGGCAGAAGTGTTACCCAGTTTTCAAAAAAAGTTTTCAGAGTTGCCTCGAAGCATACAGAACTCCACGCAACAGAAAACAGGCCAGCCAGGGTGCAGCGACCTCACTCAGGCAACTAAATCAATGAACCTAGACGTACTCTTCCAGTAATTACTACTCCTGAAAAACATGTTTACTGCCTGTCACTGTGCACACACTTTTATATTTTTTAGAAACTCAAAACGTTGTGATCCCCCCTCCCCGTGCCACACACACTTCCCTAATTGACACTCTGGGGTAAGGGTGAGTGTTGAAAGTATATTAATTTCTTTAAAAACTGCCTACAATAAATAGTATTCTCTATTCACCTAAAATGATAACCTTTCTGAAACGAAGATTACTTGCCTTTCTTTGGATATCAGTCACATTCATTTAATCAGACATGAGGTTTCTAAGTTGACTTTTAAGAGCATTAGGAACTTGTTTGATGTCTTTGTAATGAAAAGTAAAAGTTAATTACTACCTACTTTTAACTAGGGTTTTGTTAACAATAGTTTGCTTTTTCCCCCCAAGGCCCAGAATCTGTTTCGTGTGACAGGTATTCACACTCATCACAGGGAAAATGTAGCCTCCTTCATGCACAAAGTCAATTTCACTGACCAACCAGAAGGACAGCATCTGCTTCTTGTCTGTTCCATTAGTGATGAAAGGTTTGCACTTATCCATTAACTGGCCTTCCTTTCCCTGGTTCCCCCCACAACAAAGAGTGGAGCTTTCTTTGTAAGATAGCTGGGCAAACCTCCATTGTTCCCTGGCTGTGGAACAAGCAAAGGAAACTACCTGGAACATGCAGAAATCAAACTCATGACCCTGGCCTTGGTCCTTCTCAACTAACAGGAAAAAAAAGTCAAAATGGTGTTCATTCCTTAAAAAAACCATTTTCCAAATAATGTTTATGAGAAACCTTGGGGAAGCTCTATGAGATTAATCACAGGAATTTTTATCCTTTATATTCAGGGGTATCACATTTTATAAGAAATAAAGTCACTGCTAACATCACACTTAAAGTCTCTTTCCTTCAAGAATTTCTGCCCTGATACGTTTGTGGATTCATTTTATGAAAATGATTTAAAATGGAGAACAGGAAGGACTGTTAGGCATTTTGGCATCTCCATTCATGTCATTCCTGAGGTGGTACCACCCCATCCCAAATCTGTTCTCAGAAATGTATGCAAGAAAACTCTCCGGGGACCCAGAGAGGCTGGATAAAGTGCACTGACTCCCTGCCAGAGCAAAGAACAAAATAATATTCTGTATGAAAAGTTGTTTTTCTTTTCCTTTTTTCCCTTTCTCTTTCTTTTTTTCTTGGAGGGGAAGGGAATGTTTCTATTTTTCTTCATCGTGCACCAAATCCCTAAGGACCACAAATCAATCCGTAAAAGTACACACATAAATGTTAATGCAGTCAGAACAGGAATTGTTAAACAGTAAAAAAAAAAGCAATGAAAACTAAAGAACGCCTGCCTTAGATAATATTAGGATGTGCTTAGCTCTCGAGGGATGCTTATCTTGCCAACAAATACCTCTGGGGGAGGCGAAGGGGTGATCTAAGGAGTATTGAGGATGATGAGCAACATGTTGGGACCAGTGATAGCACCAGGGAGTAGCTGGTGGGGCAGAGTAGGGGAGGTCTTGAACTCCACCATCACCTCTCATCAAACCACACATACAAAAGCCATCCCAACCAACATACAATTTAAGCAAAACCAGTGAGCTGGTTACACAAAAGCATCTTCCAATGGAGTCCCCTGGCCACTCTTCCAATAGGTTCCAACAGGGACTACCCTCCATGCTCCCAGCGTCCCCAACCCACCTTCAACTAGAGACCGCCAGCATATCTGTTTTACACATGGGGCTGAGGGGTGATATTTTTTTCCAACAAGGAATCCCAGAGGAGGGAGAATTGTATAGAGTAAAAGAGCTTTGATCCAGAAATCAGAAGACCTGGGTTCTAGCCTAGAGGTGATGGGGTGGCAACTAACTGAGCCTTCTACAGGTTTGTCTTCTCCTCCAGGAAACAAAATAGCTCAATTATAAATCATCTTGAACAGTCCTTCCAAGTCTAAAATTCTAGAATCTACATCACCAAATGTTTCAAATGATGACAATGACTACTTTCTCTTTATAGCAACTATCAGCTCCCAGGGACTTTTCTTGTTCATAACTTTCCAACAGGCTTATATTTAGATCAGGGGCTACTACATTTAACACAAATGGGGAGACTATTCCAGTGAAGTTTTTTAATTAAAATTAATCCATGGAATGTTACTTCTCATAGTTCTCTACTCTGAAATTAATGTCTAAAAGACACACACACCAAAAAAACCCCACCAACATTCTGATTTAGACTTTAGTTCAGCTTTATTTCATCTCCCAGAACTGTTCTTTTTTCCTAGAACTAGGGAACATTTTATGTGTTAAAATAAGGTTAAAGAAATAGTAGAAACCAGTACTATCTATAACAATTCAAAAGGCCTCTGATTCTTCATTTAGTTGATAGTGCTGACTTTATCTGTTTTCAAGAAATGCTTTTCCTTTTGGTGGATTAAATACTAGCGACAGGCAAAAAGCAGAGTAAGGAAAAACAAATAATGGGCTTCACCAAGCTCTCCTTCAGCTTGGCTATTAACTAGTTGTGTAGCCTGGAGCACATTACTTAACATTTCTGAATTTCAGTTTACTTGTCTGCAAAATGTGGATAATAACATATGGACGCTCCCAATGCTCCCCCCGCTCCCACTGCCAGGGGGTTAAATGGGGAAATAGGAGAATAAGGCCAGGGACAAGGGACACACAGTGTTGGTCCTCTCACTGACTCTCCAAAACACAGGCATTCGCTTCATTTTCGAAAGTATGGACACTGCTATTAATTAACTGTGGTGGATAAACAGAAACAAGTTCCAGAAGTTCCATGTAGGTGGAATCAAGTCCAAAGCCAATCAAGAGTTGAAGCAAAAGTTGGGCTTCCAAAGTCTACCTAAGTTGATAGTCAATGTCTTCTTTGGAGAAACTTAAGTTGCTTCCCAGTTTTCAATGTTAAAGTCAATGGGACAGTGCGAAGGAGGATGGTGGAGACCGTTGGATTTACTACCAGTTCAGACTCCAGGGGTCTAACATCTGGCAAGCTAGTCCTAGTTTCCTCATGCATTGTCAGATTTAGTTCATCTGAATCCTTCCAGTTGGAAACTCCTGTTAATCTAAATTGCCCCCCCATTTCTCTAGCAAAGCAGAAAATGACTTCAGCATATGACCCTCATGCTTACTTTATCCAAATGAATTATACATTAAATAGTTTATAATTATACATTATATTATAGGTGGAGTCTGATTTTGTTGGCCAATTAAGAAAGGAAGGGTCTTCACTTATACCACTTACACATAATTACTTCACTGTGTACTTGTGGGTATTTCTGCACACACAAAAAAAGCGAGAAAAAGAGCTCTGCTTGAGTGTTTCAGAAATCCTAAAAAGGGAACTGACCAGGATAAAGAGATTTTGCATGTAGTAGAGAAGATTCTAGAACAGGTTCTTTTCTTGACTATCACCTGCAATTTTTTAAAACATATTCCATGCAGTCCCAACACTGCTCCTAGATTCCAAACTCCTAGCAAGAAATAAGGTCATTAGGAGTCGGAGTAGAGGCACGCACACCTCCCAGCTGACTGCGCCAGTGCAGCTGCCCACCAGGTGGGAAGAGCTCAACCTTTGCTGGAAATACTCCATTCGTTCGCCGTCCTCATCCTCCACAAAGCTCTGTGCTGCTTCTCCACTTAAAAAGTCAGACAGATCCCAAAACTCTGCCTACCCACAGGGAATCTTCCCTTCCAGACCCTGCTCGAATGCTACTTCCTCAAATGCCAACAAATTCCAAAGCTCAGTTAATCATTCTAGGGGAGCTGACCACTCCCTCCTTGGCAGCCAGTGGTGTCCCTGTAATACGTTTTGTAAACTCGGAGCTACTTTGATCTTGTCTTGGGTTGTACTTGGGTCTTGCCTTAACACTTGTTTCAGATGACAAATGAAGATAGCCCCTGTGCACAGCCACATTCTTAGTTGTACATCTTTTTCTCTCTCAAAGCACAGGGTCCCTTTCACAAAGTAGTGGCTCAGTAACCTATCTGATAGATTAAAAGCACTGTATTTAAATAAAAAGACGGTTTGGGTCAATGATTTCATATGTGTTGCCACACCAAACCATACTAGTGAGTTTCAAATTGCCTTCAGCCTGGCTTCACAATCCCTCCCTGGCTGTCCCTGGACAGACGCTAAGCAGTTGTGAAATCACCAAAAAGGTGGGGAGGAAGAGAGGAAGAAAGGGAAGCCAAGGCCGGAGTGATCCTCACTGAGTCACCATTTCCTGGATGATGGAGCTCCCAGCTTCGGGGGATCGAGAGAACGGAACCCGAGCAGCGCACAAGGTCGAGCCCCAGCCCCTCGCCACACGCCCGCCCGGGGCGACCCGGGAGTGGGGGCCCCGGAGCACCCGCGTGCTGGAGCGCCCCCCTATGGCCGCTCCCCGCTCGCTGGCGGACCACGCTCCCCGCGGCGGAAGAAACAAGAGACGCAGAAAGTTTCCGAGCCCGGCGGCTTGCTAAAGGACCGAGCTGGGTCCCGGAGCCTCGAAGGGCGGGCGTGCTGGGAGCGGCGCCCAGGTCCACAGCGACCGTGAGAAGTCGGGGACCAACGGACCCCTCCCCCCAAGGGCTCCGAGGTGCCCTCCCGCGGGGCTCGGGACCTCCAGATCTCTGGGGCGCAGGGCTTCTCCCTGCACCCCGACCGTACAGTGGCGGGAGGGGAGCCCACTGCCAGGACTCGGTGCCCTCCACTCCCCAGCTACAGGGTGCGCATGGGGTTGGCTTTATTCATTTTCTTAACTGGAGGGAGGTGGCGCACCAACTCCCTTTGGCTTATTGTGATCGTCAGCAATCAGGATTCTGGGAGCCCCCAGAGAGCCCACCTGGAGCCCACCGCCCCACTCAACGCCGCCCTCCCCCACTGGGGTGACAAGTGGAAACAGCAAATCCCTTTCCTCTTCCCCCTCCAGCCTCTGGTTTGGGAGGCAATGTACACCTGGGTTTGTTTCCCTGCCGCCCGCAGTGGACACGCCGGCCGGGAGGCGGCGGTGGGGGACCCAGCGCCCCGGGGCAGGGGCCTCGGAGCGGGCGAGGCCGGGCCGGGCGCGGCGCTTACCTCGTCCACGGTGAGCGGCATGCAGATCCGGTACTCCTTCAGCAGCATGGTCCTGCCGGCCGCGGACCCCTGGGGCGGGAAGCAGGAGGTCCCAACTAGCCTGCCGCCCAGGCGCAGGGCAGTGCGCCCGGAGCCCGGCGCTCGGAGCCCGCCGGCGAAGCAGACCCGGCGGTGCGCTCAGCTCCTGGCTTCCTCCTCCCCGCCCGAGAGCATGTCAAGGTTCGAGTCCCGGTGCTCGCAGCTCCCCGCCTCCTTCCTCGCCGAGGTCGGTCCTCCCGAACACGGTGTTGCAAAGTCAGGGAGGGAGGGAGGGAGACCCGCTGGAGACGGCTCTGATCGGCTGCCCGGGGTGGTAGGAGCGGCCACCAGATCAGGACATGCCCAGCAGCCGGCGAGGGAGGAAAAAAGAGATTTCCAAAAATTAAAACGAATGCACAAAAGTCACCGGCTCAATCCGCCTCCGAAAAGCAGACCTGAACCTGGCGACCCCCTCCTCCGGCCGATCTGCCCAGTGCTAATGTCACCAGGAACACATTGCAGCCGGAGCCGGAGATGCTGACTTTCCAGACAAAGGCTCGATCGGCTCCTCTCCCCGGGCGGTAAACGAGATTTCCTGCTCTTTTTAGGGCCGGTCCCTGAGCCGCTCCAGGGCTCGACAGGGGGAGAAAAGGGAAGCCGCCGCCGCCGCCGCCGCCGCCCTCGGCGCTGCCCGGCTGGGGCCCCGGGTGCCTCCCACCTCGGCCCGCGGCAGCCAGGGGCGGGCGGGAGGAAGCTGGCGCCTTCCGTGCGCGTCCCCTCCCCCGAGTCCCTCGGCTCCCCGGGCGCCCTGCGTGCCCGCGAGTTTGCAGCCACCTCGCCGGGGCCAGAGAGTCCTCGCGGAGCTGCAGTGTGCCTGGGGCCGGGGAGGTGGGTGCGGGAGGAGCGAGCGTGAGCGAGGCTGACATCAGCAGCGGCCGCGGCGGGGAGGGTAGCCCCATCCGGCCAATAGGGTAATGGCAAAGAATGTGGAGGATTTAAACAAAACAGCATGTCTCTCCCGGGCTGCTGCCAGACGGCGGGGCTGCCCCAGCCGAGCCCGGCCAGTGCTGGGCGCATCGGGAACAGGGGCTTCCCTCGGCTCCTCTGCCCTTCGAAGCTGCCCTCAAATGTGCCTTGGGTGCCGCAGTGCTCCTTCCAGCCACTCTGGGAAGCTTCTGGTCTCTTGACCTTAGGAAAAAGTCTGTACAAATGCCCACCACGAACGTTTTCACTTTGGTCCAGTTAAGTAAATCCAGTGCTGGAGAGGCGATGGGATTTGAGAGCAGAACAAACCCTTGCTTGGTTTCCTAACTGGTTTCAGAAAAGGAATCTTGGAAAACTGGGAAGAACAGCAGTGTGAATGGAAATGAAGGACAAACAGAAAGAAGGAACAGGGAGAGCAGGAACCCGACCTAGCCTGTCACCTCTCCTGGCCCAGCTCTGCAATCCCACTGCAGGGTGTGCAGAGCAGAAAGAGTAGGTTTTCACATCAGCACTCCTAAGTTCAAAAAGTCACAGTGAAATGTCAATGAAAATGCCTGGAGTGTTGGTATTTCATCCATATTAAACAGATCCCTCATTTAACCACAAGAAGCACATTCTTCAGTTACTCAGGAAGCAGCACTAACTGCTGAAGTCTGTTTTTCATTTGTCTGGTATTTTTAAGCTTGTTTTTCTGAAAAGTTACTGGACGAAAAACGCATCAGTTGCCTGTACAAGAATAACCTGTAAGCATAATCTTTGCTCTGAAAAATATTCATGCTCTAAAGTTCTGCCCCTACTCATAGAGCTTGGATGGTGATAACACATGGCCTCAACATTAAGATATTATATTTTGAATTATGATCAATTAATAAGTATTGAGCCGATATAACGAAGTTAGGCTTGTGGTAAAAGTCATCCAGATGGCTAGAGAGAATGTGTAACTGTGTGAACATGATACAAAGCCTGCTAGGTAAGTGACACACTATATCCAGCTTATATTTTAGTGACAACTATTTTCTAGATAAATGCTTTCCAGAGTTGGCTCAGAAATATTCACAGCAACTAATTAAAGCTAAACCAAATTCCTCGAGGTGGAAAATCTAAATCTGACACTGTAGTGTTGAATAATAACACATTGAAAGTCTGTGATACGGAAAGAAACTCAAGCTGTTTTTCTTTTTTCTTTCTTTTTTTTTTTTTGCTTCCTACTTGAAAACAAGTGTAGTGGCTTCACTCTGGACACCTAATAATCTCACCAGAGGCAGCCAGAGAATGTATTGGCTAGCCACACAGATGCATGCACACAGGACGTCAGGATAGGTGGACTCTATTCCTGGCTTCCTAGACATTTCCTGACATTGATTCTGGAATGAAGTAATCTGCTGATGGGCATCATGGCTGGGGAACTACTTCTCTAAATTTCTCAAACTGTAAATTGTCATGTATACAATTCTTCCCCCAAATCTCGTGTTGTCAGGTGACTTCTCTCTCCATTGGATTCTTTTTCTTTTCATTCAGTCCATCCGCATGCCTGGTCACATTAATCTCGTGCAAGCACAGCTCTAACCCTGCCATCTTCAAAACCTTTTAATGATTCTCTATGGCCTACTGAGCGAGACAAAATTCCTTGGCAAGAGGTTCAAGGCTCTGAGTCTACCTTTCGCACATCAGTCCACTACCCTTCCCAGCCCTCCTCCAGCCAAGGGAGACAAATCTGCTACCTGGAGAAGGCCTTCACTTTTCTACCTTGACCCTTCTGCTTGTCCCATGGACTTCACAGAGACTCCCTCTCCCCAGTTCTTCCCCCAGGACACCATTTTAAAGCTGGGCCTTTCCAATCACTTTTGGAAAGTGATTCTGATGGCAGTGTGTTGGATAAAAGGATACCAGAGGCAGGAGGTCATTATATTATTATAATATACAGGAGACAGAGAGGCCCTGAATTAGACTGGGGATGAAGAAATGAGGATGAATTCCAAAGATTTGGACAGGACTTGAGGGTATTCACTACGACCGTGCTTGCGGTGGGGAGGGCAGAGGGAGAGTTTATTCATTCATAAGTCATTCGCTGTGAGGGAGGAGAGCGCCATCTACTGGTCAAGCACGGATTGTGTAAAAATGTTTGAAGTCATGCCGGCAAGTGTCTGGCGAGAATTGCATCTTTGTTTCTTCTCAACCAATGAAGTCGCGATATCTACTTACAAAGAGCCTTGAAGATTTGCTATCATCATTGTGGATAATAATGATGTTCTATTAGCAATGTACAGTCTGCGGTTACGGATCATCACATATTTTTAAAATAGGGGTGCCACACAGAAGGCAAAAAGAGGAACAGAGAGTAAAGTTACCATAGAGGAATGATAAGACCAGGAGGAAAAGAATAGTAGGCTTTGCATGTTTGTGACGGCATATATTCTCAAATAAGTGACAGCCTCTGAAAGCAAGGGTTCTCCAAGCGCAGGAAGCGGGGAGCTGCACAACAAACCATCTAAGGAGCTTTTTCAACCGATTCTCTTCCCGGGCACCCTGATACTGTCCTCCCTCATTGAAATCTCTCTCAGTTTGTGTGACAAAACTTTAAGGTCTTGACCCACCTCTGTAAATTGCCTCTGAAAGGAGAGTGTAGCGACAGATTCTGCGGCTCTATTCAAACCATGTTTTGCTCCTAGGATATCCCTGGTACTGCTGAAGCAAAATATTATGGTTCTTCCCACCTTCCTTTCTCCTACCCACAATATCTGAGCTCTGTGGGTTCATCAAAGCCCACTGCAAACCCTATCTCCCACACAGAGCCATTCTAGAAAACTCTTTACCTTTCTAGACAACCCAAAATGCTTATCTGGACTATTCATTTTGGTTCTTGTTTGTATGCAAGTGTGTCCTTTATATATAATGTGACATGCAGTACTCTTACGTGTTTCACCTGTTCTCCAGCTCCCCGGCATGATGGTAAGCTTCCTGAGAAGACAGATCATGTCCTATCTGCATCATCTGGAAAATGAAGCATGGTGAGGGATATTGTAGGTGCCCAATAAACATCTATTAGATGTATGCATATATTAGTGCAGGGTTCCCAACATCAGCGCAATTGACATGTTAGCCCGGATAATTCTTTGTTGTGGGGGTCATTGTAGGATGTTTAGTGGTACTCGCTAGATGTCAGTAGCAACATCCCCAAACAGCTCCCCACACACATTGCCAAATTTGAGGGGGTTGTAGTAATGGATGATTAGTGTAATATTCATTAATCTTTTTTTAGGGATGGGGTCTTGCCATTTGCCAGGCTGGTCTTGAACTTCTGGCCTCAAGTGATCCTCCCACCTCAGCCTCCTAAAGTGCTAGGATTACAGGTATGAGCCACCATGCCCAGCCCTCATTAACCTTATCTACATGTTTAGCTACTCCAAGAAGCAGCTTGTGGAAAGACTGATGTTTAGTTTCTCAAAATGAAGGCTAAGGAAAGAAGGAATAAAACAAACAAAGTAGCCCTTGATAAGGACCTTTTTTTGTCTGTTTTATCCTTATCCTTGATGACTCGGGTAAGGTAGTATCTGCCAGCTTTTTCCATTATAAAGTTACTATTTTTCCCTTTCATACTCTATGCTGTGCAAGCAAGTCATTCAGTCCAGCCCACACTCAAGTGAGTGCAATTAAGCCCTACCTCCCTGAGGGGAGGATATCTACATATATTAATATATAATGTGGAATTCTTCTGCAAGATTTGTCCCTTCTCTCGCATTTATCTAATTATTCAATTATTTATATATATCAGTACGGATTCATGCACATATGTTTTATACTTTGAATTATAATCAATATTACATTATTTATTCTGTTGCTCAAATAGTTCCAGCTTTGGCCATTGGGAAGCTCTTTCGGATGGGCTCTGCGACCTTTTGACATGGCCCCCCTTTTTAAAGGATGGGTTTTGAAAATCAAATGTTATTCTTGGCAATTAATTTTTTTGTATAAAATATTAATTGCTTAATTCCAACAAAGTCTAAGTGTGTGTGCTTAAATATCTGTATGTTTGATCTTATTTGGTCACTAAGCAAATGTTATATTCTTTCTTAATAAAATGACTTGAAGGAAGTCCCATGGCAATGTTTATATGTAGACCCATTTATCAGGACTCTGTTAAATACTGGGAACATCTTTGATGTCGAATTGTTCAAAGCCGTGCAGTAAATGCCCATAAAATAAAACTGAATTGGCCGGGCGCGGTGGCTCACGCCTATAATCCTAGCACTCTGGGAGGCCTAGGCGGGTGGATTGCTCAAGGTCAGGAGTTTGAAACCAGCCTGAGCAAGAGTGAGAGCCCGTCTCTACTAAAAATATAAAGAAATTAATTGGTCAGCTAAAAATATATAGAAAAAATGAGCCAGGCATGGTGGTGCATGTCTATAATCCCAGCTACTTGGGAGGCTGAGGCAGAAGGATCGCTTGAGCCCAGGAGTTTGAGGTTGCTGTGAGCCAGGCTGACGCCATGGCACTCTAGCCCAGGCAACACAGTGAGA
>CAUYRT010007614.1:0-11428 GCA_963574885.1 Lepilemur ruficaudatus
CGTGTGCCTGTAGTCCCAGCTACTCAGGAGGCTGGGGCAGAAGGATCCCTTGAGCCCAGGAGTTTGAGGTTGCTGTGAGCTAGGCTGACGCCATGGCACTCTAGCCTGGGCAACAGAGTGAGACTCTGTCTCAAAAAAAAAAAAGAAAGAAAGAAAGAAAGAAAAACGTTCATGGACGAAAGAACAAGGGTGACTCCAGGCAGCAACTGCTATAATCTCCATCCACAGATAAATCTGCTTGGATTGACCCTGTGGAATGGACAAAAATGCTCAGGGTTGGCGACAAAGCCTTGAGAGGGTAGAACATGTGGCCGGGGCTTAGATCTTGGTAGTGAACCCCTCCTCTGCCCCCCGGAGAAGTCAGCCACTCTGCAGATATTCCACACAAGGAGTGAGTGTTGGAGCAGGCTCAGGACCCAGAGAACTTGACTGCTGATGGCTGTTGAGTACTGCCCTCCACCAAGGAAGCACCAGAGTCTCGGACTGTGCCCTTCCTCTGAAAATCAACAGAAGTTCATGGATGGAGAAACAGGGCCTACAAGTAGAACCCCAGCTCTGTAGCGGGCACAGTCTGTTTGAGCCACGCAGTCTCGGCATGGAAGAAAAGTGACAAAACCGAGCCAGGGGCCAGGTGTGGTGGCTCACACCTGTAATCCTAGCACTCTGGGAGGCCACGGTGGGAGGATTACTTGTGGTCAGGAGTTAGAGACCAGCCTAAGCAAGAGTGAGACCCCATTTCTACAAAAAATGGAAAAATTAGCCCAGCGTAGTGGCATGTGCCTGTAGTCCCAGCTACTCATGAGGCTGAGGCAGAAGGATCGCTTGAGCCCAGGAGTTTGAGGTGGCAGTGAGCTATGATGACGCCACTGCATTCTACCCAGGGCAACAGAGCGAGACCCTGTCTCAACAAACGAACAAACACGAGCTGGAGAGAGGGTGGGTTGTGTCCTGAAAAGAGGAAAGAAAAGGTGTTAACGTTACCTGACTGCCCTCCGTGGGGTGGAACATCAGGTGCGTCTTGTCTGACTCTCCCCCCACCCTGTGGCTCATTTGTTTTATCCCTTTTTTATGTACCAGATGCCAGAGGAGGTGAAGGAACGTGTCCAGAGACATAGAGGCAGGGACTTGAGAATCAAACCGGAGCAGATTAGGCCACGAGCACTTCCTCAGGAGGGGACCCGGAGATGCACATCCAGTGACTACGAGTGCACGTGAGCTGGTCAGACCCCGGAAACGTACCTCCTCACCCCACCCTATTGAATCAACATGGAGTGCACATTTTAGAAGTGGGAAGCAGGTCACAGGTGGCAAATTGTGATGCATGCTCATCGCAACTGTGCTCCTAAGGCTGTGTGTGTGTATGTGTGTGGGTGTGTGTGGTGGGGTGGGATGATTAGGATGGACACAAATATATACATGTCACCATTTTGAAATCCAATTTTACCTAACATTTTCTTTTGTAGCATAGTCTATGAATATAGTAAAACGAAATGGCTATTTTTTCTAGGATGACTATAGGCTTGGAAGTCCTCATTCCCACAAATCTCACCTATTTAACAAAAAAAGGACTAAATCTGCTCATTAACCATAGATTGTGGCTAGTTTTGAAATGACTGCTTCGCTGGCACTCAAGTGGCCGTGAGCAGGGAATAGGAAATCCATGTTAACGTCAGGGACTTGGCCCGCGGTTAAAGCTGGTGTGTCAGTAGAAGGCACAGCCCTCCCCCAGCCCTGTCCTGCACGCCGCAGAAACGCGTCTGAGATGCTCACGCGGCGCACACCCCAGCATCAGGGGAACCTAACGGTGCTAACGTCCACGATGGGGATAAGCTGCTCCTCTGAGCGGAGCCGGACGGTTTAACTGTGGTGGCCCTTTCCCCTATGTCTTTGGGTCTCACTAATTTGCTCTGGACTGCCCAGTCTGGCAACTAGCGTCCCCTGCCTGAGAAAGGCAGCCCACACCATGGCTGCTAGCCGGCTAACTAGCCAGCCACAGCGGAGGCCAGGCGCCGGCCCCAGCATGTCTCTGGGAGAGCAGTGGTGCTGACTCCAAGCCCCTTCCGAGTGCTGACCTCCTGGCTCAGCCTCAACTGAGGTCCTCCCAGCCGCACAGCCAGCAGGGCAGGACAGTCAGCGAGAGCGCGAGAAGACACGCGCACGTGGTCCACATTAACGCAGTGCGCATCTCCCCAGCTGGCGAAGGTACCATCGGTACACGCGGGGTAAAGCGTATACTATGTACTGTAATCTTTACAACGTTTTTATACATCTAAAATTATTCCAAAATAAAAACTTATTTTTAAAAAGGTAAATCACACAATGTTTCCTTTGGGACTTCCATGTGGATAATTACACAAAAGCAAAGAATTATGATGACCAATTAAGTTTGTAGAAACTCCCTGTGTCTGCCGCACCACCTTTCACACAGGTGTCTTCCACTACTTGCGTCCTGTTATTTTTACTGCTAGTCGAATATTTCTACATTCCTTGAAGTTCAGGAAAATAGGTTTGATTGAAGCAAGCATTTTGGCCAGCGGCCAGTGAAGAAATTCCCGGATCCCAATCAGCAGTCCTCCAACGCTGAGGACGCAGCAGTTTCGGTTTCCAGACCCCCTCCCTCCCTCGCAGAATTATGTCAGCTCCGAAGATGTTTCCGTGTGCACGCGCGCGTGTGTGCATGTGAATGTGTGTGTGTGTGTGTGCATAGCAGGGAGGTGGGATACGGGGGTGAGAGGAAAGGTCACCACAGTGCCTGAGACACACCTGGGCATGTCCAGAAGGGCAGGGGAAAGACACCTCGGTGTGGCATGGACAGCCTCCTGGGGGAGACTCATGTCAATCAAGTCAGGGTGGCTCGCCACATTCAAGGTCAGTGCCGCAGAGCCCGTGAAGAGAGAGCTGGAGCGCTCAGACTCTGTAGTGGCTCAGCTGCCTTCAATTGGTACCCAAGCCTCATGGAGAGACATCTTGGAGTAAAAACAGAAACCACCTCTTCAAGGTGCTCAAGAAGACAAGACGACTGAATGCAGTGGGATTTCCTGAATGGGATCCTGAGACAGAGAAAGGACATTAGGGAAAAACTAAGGGACTCTGAATAGGTGGATGTCAGTGAATAATAATGTGCTCAGGTTGTTTTATTAATTGTGACAAACGTGCCTTCACAACGTAAGCCGTTAATAGGTGCAACTGGGTAGGGTGTGTCTGGGACTCTACGGTCTGCTCCATTTTTCTGCAACTCTTAAACTGTTCTGTATTCATTTCCTGGGGCTGCTGCAGCAGATGACCACAAACTGGGTGGCTTAAAACAAGAGTTTCTTCTCTCACAGTTCTGCAGGACAGAAGTCTGAAATCAAGACGAGGAGAAGGCTGTGTGACCACAGAGGCAAAGACTGGAGTGATGTGACAACAAACCAAGGAATGCCAGCTGCCACCAGAAGCCTGAAGGGACAAAGATTCTTCCCTGGAGACTCCAGAGGGGGCATGGCCCTGTTGACACCTGTATGTCAGACCAGAACTGGAGAGAAAATATTTCTCTTGTCCTAAGCTACTTTATTTCTGGTAATTTGTACACACAGCCCTAGGAAACTAACACAAAAGGGACCTTACACTCAACCTGCCCAAACAGAACTCATTGCCTGCTCCCCGCTCTGCCACCACCACCCTGCTTCCAATCTTCCAGTAATCAGTGTCTCTGCCCAGTTACTGAAGCCAGACCCCAGGAGCTGTTTCTGACACCACTCCCGACACACATGCACCCCACTGAATCTGTCTCCCAGCCCTCCACACCCACCCCAGCCTCCGCCATCCACTGTCTTCCCAACAGCCCCTGCCATTTTCACGCCCTTGATCTCTGCTTGTGCAAGTGAGCCAACTCTTCCCTATATACCCCATCTCCTACCCTCCTCCACTCCAAACCCTCCATCGCCAGACATCCCCCTTCGCCAGTGCACAGAGGGATACCTGGCTCTTCGAGTACTTGGCCTCCTTCAGCCCCCGCTCAGGCTGATGTTGTTTGCCGACCAGAGTCACCCCCTTCATTCCTTGGAAGTAGTCCCAGGCTGACTGCTGCCTTCTTCCACCATTCTCCTGTTCCAGTGTCCGTGCGGCTGTACCTCCTAGTTCTGTGGCCTCTCAGTGCCTCGACTGGCTATCTTGTCCTCCTTGAGCTCAGTCACCATGCTGAGGTCACACCTTGGTCCTCAACATCACTGGTGGCAGCAGCAGTCCCTCCACCGTCTCTGGGCACCCTTCCCACACGTCCAACCCCATGTGGGCACAGGTCCTGCCTGTTTCCTCCTGCCCGGCTCCAGCTCTGAGACACAGCTTGGTGCACCATGCAGGGGCCTGGCAGGTTTGTGGAAGGAATGACCTCTGCTGGCCACCAGGCACTACTGGGGCTTCGCTTTGGACATGCGAACGGCCTTTCTAAACCTGCGTTTGACATTATTCTTCTGAGAAGTTTAATGAGAACTGTACTCACTGAGAGATTTCCACTTCCAGTCCTGAGGCTCCTGATGGACCTTTCAGTCTTCATGGGACCCGCCAATGAGCCCGCACCCCCACTTCCTCTCCACCCCCAAGAGACAGCTCAGTCTTTGTGGCTTGGACATGCTTTGAAATACTTCAGGAAAAAAGTGGGCGATGGCTCATACCAGAATTCTACTTGTGTGTCCCTTTGAAGTTTCCACAGTGACAGGTGAAAAATAAAAGATTTCACTTACGATTTTATTCTTTTTCTTTTCCTCTAATTTCTCTCCTGTTGAAACTTTTGTAGTTAAAAGTGGCTTAGCACTTAATTGCTCTGTGATTTTCTTCATGAAATTTCATTTCTTTTTCCTCGCAGAGTTAATGTTTCATATTTCCTTCGACCTTAACTTTCCCCGGCACCCTGCCCCCAGTGCTGGGTGAACAGAAAGGGCTCTGGACCAGCCTGAGCAAGAGCGAGACCCCGTCTCTATTAAAAATAGAAAAAATTAGCCAGTCAACTAAAAATGAAACAAAAAATTAGCCGGGCATGGTGGCACATGCCTGTAGTCCCAGCTACTCGGGAGGCTGAGGCAGGAGGATCGCTTGAGCCCAGGAGTTTGAGGTTGCTGTGAGTTAGGCTGACGCCACGCCACAGCACTCGCTCTAGCCTGGGCAACAAAGCAAGACTCTGTCTCAAAAAAAGGCTCTGGAAGCACAGATTCACTGGCTACTTTATTACAATGCAGAAAATAGCCAATGGCTTCCTCAAGCTACATTCTAAATTACAAAAACTTTGTTACAGTAGCTGCAGCTAAGTATTCTCTCTTATTAAGTACTCTTGACTTGAAAGATACTTATTGATATGCATCTAAATCTATAATTATATAATATAGATGTTACATAATTATATATATATGGAAACTTGGACTTTATGTAACATTTTTTAAAAACAGCTTTATTGACATAGAATTCATATATCACACATATAACATTTTAAAGAGCACGTCCTAAATGTAAAAGAATCAGCACTTGGGCAGACCTCAATGAGCATCCAGCTTGCCAAGATGAGCACAGCTGTCTCACTGGTAGGCTTCAGCCTCTTTCCTGTCTAGAAATTGGTGTCTGCAGATCGAGGGAATCTCTAAGGTGGCCAAGTGTCCCAAACATTGTATCCAGCAGAGGAAAGTCAACACACCCACTCAGCGAGAACCACCCTCCGCTGCTTGTCACTGGCTCCAGCAGAGGTTTGGTGCCTATGAGAGGAAGAACTGGAGTCCCTCATGGGGACCTGGGCTCAGTGACCTCGGGCAAGTTATTTAACTCCTCTGGGTCTCATTTTCTTTCACTGTAAAATGGGGTGATGCATACACCAAGCAAGTTTGCAGAGAGGACCTGAGTCAATTTATAGAAAGTGCCTGGCACACAGAAGGTACTCTGTGAATGGTAGCTACTATTTTTTAGTTGCTGTGGCTACTTTCTTCATCAGTGAAAAGTAGAAGGTCCTAGAATGCAAACTCCAAATGTGCAATCTATAAATAGGATAATGATGCCGGGTACAGGTAGAGACCAAGTGGTCTCCCTGCTCCCCTCCCCCTGCACAGAAAGGGGAAATCTCTCCCCCTGGAGGTCTGTAAATATTTCAACGACAAAAAGATCTATGTAAAATAAAATCCTTATGAGGTCAGATGGGGCAGTGGGTGGCGGGGTTCAGCATTCATCTTTTTATCACTGGTACAAGATGTGCACCTAAGTTAAATCCCAATGTTCATAGTAATTGCTTGTAGAAATCAAGGACGAGATGGCAACCCTTGGGGACAAAGGGCAAACTTGCTGTGTCAAAGTTTTCCTTTAACTGCATCACTCATGTGCTCTCTGATCTTGACTGATCCTCTGCCAGTCTGAGTTTACAGGGCCCCGAACTCGGGTGCACGTGGGGCAAGCAGGAAATGGCTAACATTGTCTTTAAAAAAGACCAACTTCACCCTCCTGAGCCACTAACTTGAAAGATATAATAAAATTTTGGAACTGCATCCTCTACCACATTTACAATGAGTGTAAATCTCTTTTCTTGTTAGAACAAAACCTAAAATAATTTGAGTCTCTATTTCATAAATTAGTCTCTCAAAGTTTGTTAATTTGCCTTTTATTCCTTCATTAATTCATTGACAAAGTGAGAGCAAACTACCTTCAATGTTACCTGTCTCCTCTCTCTCACAGGAAATAAACCTCAGATTCGGGAAAAGTGCAATGAATACTTAAAGCTACTGAATCCCTAGCTGTAGGTGCTTATATGTAGGTAATGCTCTCTGCAGGCCCAGAAGAGAGTATATGCTCACCCTCGAGTTCTCTCAGCAAAGAAGCTGAACATTCAGTGAGAAGTTACACAGAACAAACGTGGTGCCCCAGGCTTCCCAAAAGGACAAAAGACAAATGTCCATAAATATATTCTACCTTTGGAAATTCTGGCCGAGCAGTGACTTCTCAGAAAAGAAAACCGTCACCATTAGGAGTCTACACATTAGTTCAGTGTCATACTACACTCTCGTAAAGGAGGTACAAAGTTCATAAACTGGGGGGATGCCTTTCAGTCACAGACCTTGATATTTTCACAAAACAGCTGATGCTGTCTTGTGATGAAAGAACAAACAATATAGAAGTCTAGATGACACCGCAAATAAGACATGCTCAACTATATGGTAACCCCTAGAATTCTGAGGAAGGGATTATGAGTCTCAGCGTGCATCTGTCAGCAGGCCACACCGGTCTTGGGCCAATCTCTCAAGCATGTGAATTCATCGTAGACAGCAGCCTTATAAATATTCCAATGACGCTAAGCTGGGATGGATGCCTAATGTGAAGATTAAAAAAACCTCAGCAAAATGATGTTTAGTAAGGATGAATGTAAATTTGCACCTAAATTTAAAAACGGGAGTTTTCAAAGCATAACCCTTTCAAGTGGCAGGTGGGTAATCTGACAATGATTATACAATGAACGTAAAATGTGAAAGATGACTTTGGGGCTGAATACAATAATCATAGACTTACGGAGACAATGAAATCATTGTCTCTGCTTTATAGTGAATCTAATGGTCAGAATTTCAGCCCCTGGTAGGAGATCAGATTTAAATCTATACCAGCTTGGGTGGCTGGGAGAGGGCTGGTTTTGAGACAAGGAGACTTCTGCAAACTCTAGTGAGCACACTCGGTGCATTTATATGGTCTTTTATCTCTTGGTTTAAATTATCCATCCATTTCCTAAACTTTTTGAGTTAACTGTGGATTCACATGTAGTTGTAGTAAATAATACAGGGAGGTCTCGTGCACTGTTCACCATTCACTGGCCTTGTCCAATGACAACACCTTACAAAACTACAGCATAACATCACAACCTGGATATTGACACTGATACAATCCACCAAGTTTGTTCACATTTCCCCAGTTTCATGTGCACTCATTTGTGTATTTAGTTCTGTGCAATGTAATCACTCTGCGAAGATTTCTGTGACCACCACAGTCATGATACACTTGAGATAGATTCTGAGAGGAACACTCCTTAAGTCTCTTTTGAATTAAAAAAAAAAAAAAGGCATCATTCTTCTACCTAGAGGCACTCTGAAGACTGTAGTTTGGAAGTTATTTATGGGTCAGGAACCATGTGCCCCAGTGCCAGGACAGGTGCCCAGTGGAGCTTGGACTCCTAATTCCATTACCTGGATGAGACACAAAGTGACCACCCACGGAATAAACATCTCTCACTTGACACCTGAGGAAACTGAGACCAGAGTTGAGATTCCCCGTCCCAGCTTGACTGTGGCAGAGCCCAAAGACAGAGGGACCCCTGGCTCTCTGGGTCCAATGCTCTTCTGGCTTGTCCTTGCCGCCTACTTCCACCATCATCACCTCCTACGAGTGCCTGGATGGAGCCGCTTTGAGGAAACAGGTGTTCACCAGTGTCCAGCTACATATATAAACAGCAATGAAAAAAACTTTTTTTGCAAAGCATTCAGGTATCCATCAATGCAGATACTTTTTTAGACCAGGTTTTTACGGAAACTGAAAAGGAGCAAGCAGAAGTGGCACACCCTTCTGTCTGAAAACTCTCATCGGTCCCAGACCGCCAACTCCCCTTTGTGAGGGATACAACGTGGGACAGACATTGGGACCTTGTGGCACAATCCTATGTAGGCAAGAACAGGGTTTGAACGGAAAGGGTTTCTGAGCTATGGTCAGAGGAGAGCCAACTAGAAGCATTCATCTTGCCGATGGGCGCTGCAGGAGGTACTTCGTGGGAGGCCCTTCCGGGAGCAGGTCCAGCGCCCTGCCTCCAGCCCGGCTTTCCGAGCACCCTCCGGAGGCCAGCGCTGCGGGGGGCGTCCTTCCCGTTTGCCGGGCTGCGCGCCCGGGCCGGGGCACCGTGGGTGCGCGCACAGGGCTCTCGGCACAGGCCGTCCTAGGGCCCCAGAGCTGGCGGCTTGGCACGGTCACGCGGGGGCCTCTCGCGGCGCTTCCGCCCTCACCTGTGCAGCCACCGGCAGCCCTCGGTCGGCGGGAACAAAGGCTGGGGGCGCCGGGCCGGCCGCGCGCTCCAAGATGGAGGGCGCCGGGGGCTCCAGCCACCGCCACCGAGCCCCGCGGGGGCCCGCCGCCTCACCTGCTGCGGCCCGGCGTCCCGGCTGCGGGCGGACGCACCCGGAGCCTTGAACGCCGCCAGGCGCTCGCGCGGTAGAAAGGACCGGACCTCGCGCCGCGGTCCCCGTCCCCGCCGGTTGTCCCGATCCCGGAGCGCGCGCTCCTCGCCCCGTCCCCGTCGAGCGGCGCGAACTCCTGAGCGCCCCTCCCCGTCTGCTCCCCCCTCCGAACGAAGGGCTGCACCCCGGAGCGCGCGCCTCTCCCCGCCCCTCCAGCCCAGGCGGCTCGCGCAGGCCCCCGAGCGCGCGCCTGATGCCGGGGCCACGGGCTAGAGCCCCCGAGCGCGCGCTCCCGGCCCCCGGGTCCGAGCGGCGCTAGCTCCAGAGCGCGCCGGCCCCGCCCCCGGCCGCCCTTCCCCGCCCCTCCCCTCCTCGCCGGCCCCGCCCCCGCACCGCGCCGCCGGCGCTCCCGGCTCCCTCCTTGGCCCGGCCCGCACTTTCCTCCCAAGTTGCAGCGCAAGTTCGCCAGTAGCCGGCGGCGGCGGCGGCGGAGCGAGCGCCCCGAGTTGCCCTCGCCCTCGGACGGCCGGGGCTCCCCGCAGTGCATGGGTGCGGGCCCGGGAGGCTGAGCGGCCGCGCCCCCGCCCCCCGCGCCCCCGCCATGGAGGGCGCCGAGCCCCGCGCGCGGCCCGAGCGTCCGGCTGAGGCCGAGGCGCGGGCGGCCGACGGCGGGCGCCTGGTGGAGGTGCAGCTGAGCGGCGGCGCCCCGTGGGGCTTCACCCTGAAGGGCGGACGCGAGCACGGCGAGCCCCTGGTCATCACCAAGGTAAGGCGGCCGCGCTGCCGGGGCTCGTCGGGGCTGGGGCGCCGCAGGGGCGGCTCGTTCGTGCCCACGGCTCTGGGGCGCGCGTCTGCCCGGGACACCTGCGGGGACCTGGTCGCCGGGACACGCGTAGGCGTGTGGTCCTGGCGTCACTCCGGCCGCCTTGCGGCGGCTCCCAGAGCCTCGCAGAGTTTAAATGGCTCTTGTTCCGGGTCCCCTTCCCCTCCCCCTCCGGGAAGGGGCCTGGCAGGGTTCTCTTTCACTCCCGGGCTAGCCGGCGGCGGTCTGCACCTGTGGGGCTGCGCAGAGCTTAAGGGCGGCCTATTTCCTCGAGCCCGGGGGTGAACGCAGCCGTCCCTACCTGGCTTGCTCTCCTGGGTGGCCCCCTGGTTCTGCACCCCTTGGTCTTGCATCCCTTATCACTTCGAAACCCAGACCAGCAGCTGCCGCCAGCCCGGCTCTCGATTCCCATCAGCCCATCAATATTTACTGACTTTCGGCTTCCAGCCCTGGATACACCGGGCACTGATACTTGCAGAAATTTACAGGAACCGTAAAGCGAACTTTGTAAAAGTTGGCCTGGAATTCCAATACTAAGAAATTCTTGGTGTGTCTCATCAGGAATGGGGTGTGTGTGTGTATGTGTGGGGTTTGCTTTAGAACATTGAATTCTCTTAATTGTCTCAATTCGTCTTGAAACTTACCAGCCGAACCTGTGTAAACCTGTAAACACAAACACAGAAACAGCGATCCAGTCACGCTGTTTTCTTCCGGTTAGAAATGTCTAGTGGTCAGTTTTTTGGGGAAGGGTTGAGTCGGGCCATTCCTAGGGACAAAGTTCCCTTTAAAATGTAAAAAATCTTGGCAACTAGAAGCGTTTGAAGGTGACTTACTGGTTTTCTCTGCTTTCCTGCCTCGCCACAGCAGGAAGAAATTAACTGACTAGCCCTCCCCACTGCTAATCAATTTGGGAAGTGGGAAGGCTTTGTTTAAGTAGCACATGACACAGCAAACTTTTCTATTCTGTATTTTCTCTCGTTTTATATTTACAAAACTTGAGGCTTGTTTAGCTGTGCGCTAAGTTTATGTTGAACTTGGGAAACAAGTTGTCATTGTTCTTATGAATTTAACCAATGTACAATCCTTTATCTAATTGGATTCTTTGAAAAGACAGTGGGCAGTCATAAAGTGTGTACACCTTGCCCAGCCAGGGCACTCTTCTGCATATTTCTTAAAACATATTAGCGTGTGCCTTTTATTTTTTGAGACAGAGTCTCACTCTGTTGCCTGGCTAGAGTACTGTGGCCTCAGGCTAGCTCACAGCAACCTCAAACTCCTGGGCTCAAGCAATCCTTCTGCCTCAGCCTCATGAGTAGCTGGGACTACAGGCATGAGCCACCATGCCCGGCTAATTTTTTCTATATACTTTTAGTTGGCCAATTAATTTCTTTGTATTTTTAGTAGAGACGGGGTCTTGCCCTTGCTCAGGCTGGTTTCGAACTCCTGACCT
>CAUYRT010007615.1:0-30116 GCA_963574885.1 Lepilemur ruficaudatus
AAGGGCCCTTTGTGTTTCAAGAAATGGAGTCCTTTAAAAAGAAAAGGTAGAGTCCTTCAGGTGCTTGAGATATAATGAAAACAAAACAGACCCAAAGCTCTGCCTTTGTGCAACACCCACTCTTGAAGTGGGGAAAACAGACAATAAACATAAATGAAGGGAAAGGCACATTCTAATGTATTTAAGAATGAATGAGACCGGGCGCGGTGGCTCACGCCTGTAATCCTAACACTCTAGGAGGCCGAGGCGGGTGGATCGCTCAAGGTCAGGAGTTCGAAACCAGCTTGAGCAAGAGCGAGACCCCATCTCTACTAAAAATAGAAAGAAATTAATTGGCCAACTAAAAATATATAGAAAAAATTAGCCGGGCATGGTGGCGCATGCCTGTAGTCCCAGCTCCTCGGGAGGCTGAGGCAGAAGGATTGCTTGAGCCCAGGAGTTTGAGGTTGCTGTGAGCTAGGCTGACGCCATGGCACTCACTCTAGCCAGGGCAACAGACCGAGACTCTGTCTCAAAAAAAAAAAAATGAATGGGCCAGGTGTGGTGGTTGAGGTTGCTGTGAGCTAGACTGATGCCACGGCACTCTAGCCTGGGCAACAGAGTGAGACTCTATCTCAAAAAAAAAAAAAAAAAAGAATGAATAGTACATGATTAATCTGAAATAATCTATATACACAAACTTTAAAATAAATTGCCTAACATATGAGCAATGGATTTTTTCATTTATTTATTTATTTTATTTGAGACGGGGGTCTCACTATATTGTCCAGGCTGGTCATGAACAACTGTCATCAAGAGATCCTCCCACCTCAGCCCCCTAAGTAGCTGGGACAATAGGCATGAGCTATAGCACCTTGCTCATTTTTATATTTTTTTAATTCAAGGAAAGAAAAAACTAAAATGTTTTATGTGCCATTGAATTGATGCTAGTAGAGGAAGAGGAACTGTAAATAAGGGGAAAACCAAGCAGCTAAATCATGAAGTACTATTCCAATGAAGAGGGGAATGGACTAGATTTCAAAGTACCAATGGAGACAGAGTTAGGGCAAAAAAGTAACATTGCTAGCATGGTCTAGAAGCAAGGAGAAAAGAAGTAGAGTCGCAGGTGTGTTGAAAGTAAGTAAAGGAAGTTCCACTTTATACTTTCAGGTAAAGTAAGAGCTCTCCTACTGACAGTGTAGGGTGGGGTATAGCAAAAGTCTCCTACTGACAATGAAGGTGGTGGTATAGAGATGAGGAGGTTAGAAGGGAGTGGAGATTCTTGAATTAGCTACAGTAGGGCACGAAAGAGAGAACAGACTAAATGAATATAATGTTGTTTAAAATAAGCACACCAGGTATGTAGTTTAATTGAAATATATTGTTCTTTCATTTTAATATCTTTGACAAGTCTACAAACTTGCAGTCCTTGCTAGGATTCCTCTAAACTTCTAATTTGGGAATTTCTTAAAAATTGCAAAAATGAAAAAATAAAAACAAAAAAAATAAAAAATAAATTGCAAAAATGTATACATTTTATATATATTCTTTAGATGACTTCAAATGTGGCATGAAATTTAAGAATTGGAATGGCTTTCAGAAACAATCTGAAATATACATATTGTAATATGTGTTTTTTAATAACACTGCAAGGGACTAGTATCTATTTTGTGCTTAGTATGTCAGACGTCATGTTAAATCCTTTATAAGCATTCCCCCATTTCTTAGTTACATCAGCACTTTCGTATAAATCGTTTTTCACCTTCCTTTTATTCATGAGGAAACTGATGCCACGAAAGGTAAAACAGTTTGCTTAAATTCGCACAGCAAGGAGCAGTGCCAGATTCCAAACCCAACCTGATTAAATTCAGAGCCCACAGGTTTGCCCACTCACAAATTATTAACAGAAATCACTTTCTCTGTTTTGTTTTTAGTAGAGCTCAGGCTCGTCTCTGAACTCCTGAGCTCTAGCGATCCTCCCGCCTCGGCCTCGCCAAGTGCTAGGATTACAGGCGTGGGCCACCGCGCCCGGCCTGGACATCACTTTCCAGAAGACGGACAAGAGGTCGTCATACTCACTGGACACGCCGTCGCGCTCAAAAAGACGAGTGCGGGAAGCTGGCCTCGAGGCGTCGTCGCTCCCGCACAGGCGGCTCGGAGGGTCGGCGCCATTATGCTACGAGTCGGCTTTCCGCTTCTGCCTCCGCTTCCGCTTCCGGGGCAGCAGGGGAGCCGGTTCTGCTTCCGGAAACCCCGCCCGCTGCCAAGGAAGCCGACTCAGCCTGATCTTTCACGACATGGTGGACCTTTAATGACATCGGGTCGGAATGGAGTTTCCTTGGTAAAGCTCAGAGAGCGCTGTACCGCGTGAGGCGGGAGAACGTTGCGCTCACAGCCGCGAGCAGGCGCCGTCTGCGCGGTGTTTCAGTAGAAGGTGCCACGGCCAGGCCCACACCCGGGATGCTCGTCCCGGTGAGCTGTGTGTCCTGGTCCTGAAAGACATTTGTACCTGGCTGAGCACAAGATACGTTTCTGCTGTGTGGGCAGAAACGGTACGTTCGTGAGGCATAGGAGAAACAGCTGTGGTTTAGTGCGAACCCGCACCGACACAGAAGGAACGCAGTGGAGAAGCGATGTGGACAGGGCCTTTGCAAGGCTCTGCAGTGTCCAGGTGTCAGGAAGGCCTTTCCCCTGTGTTGGAGAAGGACAGGCCGCTACGAACTAGGGAAGCCACACAGCAGCACTGAATCTGGAGAGACCTTTTACGGTGGAAAAAGTCATTACAACTGCAGCGAATTCGGAAAAGCTTTTCATCTACCAATGCAAACTTATTCGACATCAGGGAATTCACAATGGAGAAAAGGCCGTAGGAGTGTGGAAAATGTGGGAAATTCTTTAGCCAAAGCTCCAGCTCCAGCCTCATTCATCACTGGGAATGGACTTACGAGTGTAGTGAATGTGGAAATTTTCTTTAGCCCAAGCTCTGGCCTCGTTCAACACCAAAGAATTCACATTAGATCCAGGCCTCATGTGTATGATGAATGTGGGAAATCCTTTAGCCAGGGCTCTATCCTTAATAATCACCAGACAGTTCACACTGGAGCAAGGCCTTATGAGTGTGCTAAATATGGAAAATGTTTTCAACACAGCCTTGGCCTCATTCAACACTGGAGAGTTCACACTGGAGAAAGTCCTCCATGTTCAGTAGGAAAGACTTTGTGAGGAAGCCGTCTACCTGACTTGCGCCCCATACATCTAACATCCACGGTGGAAAGAGTCCCCATAAGTTCCAGGTAGGTGGGAAGCTTTAAGGAGTTGCATTGTACTTTCTAACCTGTGAAAGCCAGGGCCCTTGCCAGATTTAGGTCACTGCCAGTTTCTGTGGTGTAAGCCATTTCACCACCCGACATGTCCCCACAGTATGTATTTGTCACCCCAGTGTAATAAAGGAAGGTAGATGTTTCTGCTCTCCCAGTCTCTGGAGAAAATCATGAATAGTGTGAGCTCTTAAGGGTTGTCATTCCTTCCTCTCTGACTAGTTAGGGCATGATCCTGACCCGTTTTGTCAAAGAAGATCTAGTCTGGGTATTACCAGCAACTTGCAAAGAATTTTACCTTCTGCACGTTGTGGTTTAATTTGCATTGTTGCCAAAGGCCACCAGAGAAAGAACATTACACTTTGGGGGAACCATGTGCCCCGATGTACAAAATTTAGTTTACTGGTGTCACGTGTGGTTAAGACTACAAGGACCAGGCTGAAACCTGGGTTAGTACAGAAACACTGGGTGTGATTAATAGGGTCTTGAGGAAACTGCACCAAAGTAGAGAAAATATACCTCTTCTGCAACTACATCCACAGGTGATCTGATGACTATGGCTATGTGGGATGAGTGGGTACACTCCATACAGGTGTTTTTCCTGGAGTTGACGTCATTGTCAGAGCAAATGAGGTTTTGTTTACTCCTGTAATGACCTCAAGGCTATTGCTGCACAGTCAATAAATGAAAATAGAGAAATGTGCTCTCGTAATCCAGGGATGTGGCTTTTGTCACCCCATTAGCATTTCTGTTGACTCATACAGAAAGGTTGTTTATTACTTGCCAATATTTCCTGCCACTGATGGAGGGCTGACCTCCACCTCCAAGGCATGGTGGAGTCAATGTAGGATTGCCAAACATTATGGTTTTCTAAAAAAGTAGACCCAGACGTTTATTTAAACCATTTTTTAAAAGTGTATTGATGTATAATTGATGTATTATAAACTGTACATATTTGAAGTGTACAATTGGGTTAGTTTTGACATACATATAAACCTATGGAACTATCATAATCTCTGCTAACAAACATATCCATCACCCCTGTATTTACCTTTTGCCCTTTTATAATTTTTCCCTGCCCTCACTGGCTTTTCAGGCAACCATTGATTTACTTTCTTTTAACATTGGAATCATAAAGTGTTTTCTTTTATTAGTATTCTGGTTTTCCTCATGCTGCATAATTATTTTAAGATTTATAAATGTTGCTTATGTAAATAGTTTATTCTTTTATTGCTGAGAGTATTCTGTTGTATGGATATATCACTATTTGTTTATCCATTCATCCATTAGTCGACATGTAGGCTATTTCTGTTTTGGGGCTATTACAAATAAAACTGCATATTTAAAGTGTACAATTTGATGTTTTGATATATTCTTAAACTCTTCAAAAGTTTCTTCTTGGATTTATAAATATAAGTTTATTTATGTAAGGACATAGTCCACCTTTTGTAAAGGATATTTTCATATGTATACACAAATGGAGAGGAATGTGTTATGAAGCTATGTGAACCCTTCCCCAGTCTTCCATCATTGTCTGTCATTTCATGGCCATTCTTGTTTCATCAGCCTCCACCATATTACCAGGTTATTTTACTTACAATCCCAGATATAATGCCTTTTAATGCATAACCTTTTCACAATGCACTTCTACAATATAAATGCTCTTTCTTTCATAACTCTAATAACTACCACACAAAATAAAAATATTTTAAAATATTAAAACTGGATAAGCCACATGAACTGACAACTAACCAAATTTTAAAAAACAATAAGCTTACGGAAAATACTGAACCTCACTAGCAATGAAGATATACAAATTCAAATGAAAACAACTATTTAATTTTTTTATCCACATGTGGCAAAGATTTAAAAGAGTTACATAGTTCGTGAAAGTGTTACATAGTTAGAAGGGATATGGTCACTCTCAACCTGTTGGTAGGAGTTTAGTCATATCCTTTTAACTCAGAAATTTTACCGTTAGAAATTTAACCTAAGAAAATAGTTAGAAAAGTTTTTAAACGTGTAAAAATGTAAATACCCAATGTCAAAAAATAGGATATTAGTGAATTCACTTATGAAAGTTTGGCATATTCCTTCCAGGGGAAAAAAAAAAATTGTCATGTAAAGTCAAGTGTGGTTAGGCACTTGTAGTCCCAGCACTTTCGGAGGCTGACGCAAGAGGATCCCCTGAGCCCAGAAATTCAAGTCCAGCCTGGGCAACATAGTGATACCCCCATCTTTAAAAACTATAAAAAATAAAATAATACCATTAATAGGACAGCAAATACATTCCAATTTCTGTGCCAAATTTTTATTTTTTTAATTAATTAATTTATTTTTTATATTTTGGGGACAGAGTCTCACTCTGTTGCCTGGGCTTGGGTGCTGTGGCATCAGCCTAGCTCACAGCAATCTCAAACTCCTAGACTTGAGTGATCCTCCTGCTTCAGCCTCCCAAGTATCTGGGACTACAGGCAGTAGCAGTAGTGCCACCATGCCTGACTAATTTTTTTTTTCTATTTTAATTGCCCAGCTAGTTTCTTTCTATTTTTAGTAGAGAACAGGGTCTCTTGCTGAGGCTGGTCTTGAACTCCTGACCTCAAGCAATCCTCCAGCCTCAGCCTCCCACTGTCCTAAATTTTTAAAAATCTTATGAATAACTTCACTTGCCATGGACAAAAATGATAAAATAAGTAAAATATGTATGTAATATTATGAATCACATTATTATATAAATACAATTTACTTGTATGTTTAAATGTGAACATTTTGTTTCGTATTATTAGCCGAATCATGTATATTTTGGCAGTCACAGTATAATTCAATCAATATTTAGTCAATTATATTTTACTATTTTTTTAATTGACACATTATAATTGTATATAATTATGGGATACAGTTTGAGGTTTCAATACATGTATATGCTGTATAATAATCAAATTAGGGTAATTAGCATTTCAGCTCGTGCATTTTTAATTTTTTTGTGGTGAGAAATTCAAAAACCTCTCTTCTAGCTATTTTGTAATATATAGCACCTTACTGTTAACCATCATCACCCTACTGTGCAGTAAAACACCAGAACTTATTCCTCCTGTCTTATTTTAACTTTATACCTGTAAGTATAAACCTCTCCCCATTATCCTCCCTCTCCAATTCCCTCCCCAGTTTCTCTGGTAACCACTGTTCTCTCAACTTCTATAAAATCAATTTTTTTTTTAGATTCCAACATATGAGTGAGATCATTTGGTATTTGTCTTTCTGTGTCTGACTTATTTTACTTAATACAATGTCCTCCATGTTCATCAATGTTGTTGCAAGTGACAGGATTTCATTCTTTTTCCATGTCTTCGGAGTATTCCATTGTGCATATATACCACATTTTCATTGTCCAGTCATCTGTTGTCAGACACTTAGGCTGATTCCATTTCTTGGCTTTTGTGAATACTGCTGCAACAAGCACAGGCGTGCATACGTCTCTTCTGCATACTAATTTCAATTCTTTTGGGTATATACCCAGTAGTGGGATTGCTGGATCACATGGTAGACAGATATAATATTAATAGAACAAAAAGACATTTGAAATGTGATATTAGTATGTGTTTACAAAAATATGATCAAAAAAGAAATTAAGAAGTATATGTATCAAAATATTTATAAGGCTATAATTGCTGAAAATAATAATAATAATAACAATACAGTGTCTGTAACATGGAGATACAAGAAGAACATTTTCTGGTATTATTCTGTAACTAATCCATTATACCTTAGCCTATTAAACTTCAATTATCATGGGCTGGGCACAGTGGCTCACGCTTACAATCCCAATGACTTGAGAGACTGAGGCAGAAGGATCACTTGAAGCCAGGAGTTCCAGGCTGCAGGGAGCTATGATGGCTCTAAAAAGTATATATTAATATATATTATTATGGGTAAACTATGCTTATGCAGGAGAATGTCCTTGTTTGCGGCCCCAAAATATCATGAGGTGATGAGACATCGTGTCGACAACTTACTCTCAAATGGTTCTGGAGAAAAAAACCTTTCTTGTACTATTTTTTAAAAACATTTCTGTAAGTTTGAGATTATTTCAAAATAAATAATTTTAAAACTCTAACCAAGTGAATTCATAAATCACATGTGTATCATTACAGCTAATTAGCACAATTCACAGATTACACCTCTTTGCATAATTTCATTTATAACAGACTGAAGTATATTTTTTAACTCTACACCTTGTTTTTATGTTTTCACCTTCAAAGAATGAACAAACTCAGTGTTTCATAGGGTCACATACCTTTACCAGATGTAAATGTAAACATATACTCATTAGGAATCCATTTATCCAATCTTACACTCTTGAAGGGCAAATGTAGATAGAATTTGTTAGATATTAAAAAACAAAAATGGATATTCAGTTTATTAAAAATATTTTACATTTGCCATTTCCTTTATGCATTTTACTTGAAATGTAAATTTCTAAAAAGGAAGAGAGACAGAAGTAGTAGTGAAATTCTGTGGCATGTGACTATTGGCAAATACATTTGCCATTTCTAACGTAGTTGTGTGTTCTTTGAAACAATGAAATTTGCAAAAAATTAACTTTAAAAATCAAGTTATTAAACGACAGCTGTTCTTCATATGGCTTGCTCAAATCTAGAGTTGTTTTGCCCACTTGACTTTACAGTCGGGAAATTATGTCAAAAAAGAGGTTGGTTTAGCATGAGAATTTATTGAACCCATGCTGGCTCCTAGTGGTAACCATCTTGTCCCGCTGAGCTCAAAAATAATTGGTTCAATATTCAGGCATGGAATGATGCTGCAGATGGATGTCGTAGTCACCCACTATGACTTCTGGAATTTATCTGTGCCAACTTCTTCCCCAGGCCCACTCTCCCTACCATCTTGACTCGTTTTTTGAAAACATACCCATTTGTACATTTCTGGTCTCTGACACCTGTCACATTCTTCTCCAAGTTTGTTCATAGCAGCTCTTCAATCACAAAAGAAAATGCTTAGTCATCGAAGAATGCCATTTGTACTCACTGTGAAAGTATCCAGATGATCTCTTTCAATCTTCTAAACCCCTCGTGATCTTCACACCAAGTTTGCTTTGTTCTTTCTAGTTCAAATAATGTCCTCCTGGATAAACAAGACTACAAATAAAATAGCAACGTAGAAGCTACAGCTACTCAAGTTTTCCCTGTCATCTGTTACATCAGCTACTCTGGCCCCTCCCTATCCTCATAGAGATATAGATACTTTGTTTCACATATTTTAAAGAGCATTTTTATTACCCTCCCCAGGATTTAGAAATCTCATTCATTGGAAGCTTTCACCTTCGTAAACTCTTCTTCAGATCTTGTGGGGTTTTTTCCTTTCATTCTTCTGCCAATCTTCCCACAGCCGGCTCTTTCGTATTCCCTTCTTGATTTCAGTGGCCTCCCTTCACACTGGATCTCATGGAATCCTCCCTCCTCCACCCATGGCACCCCAGTCCTGGTTATTTTTGTATTATTTATCACTACCTGAAATAATTGTTTTTTCTGTTTCCTTCAACTTGAATGTGAGTGCCATGAAGTGGGAAAGCTACTGTAACCCTAGGGCCTGTACTGACCCAGTCACAGAGTGCTGCGGTCCCCAACCCCCAGGCTGTGGACCAGTACCAGCCTGTGGCCTGTTGGGAACCAGGCCGCACAGCAGGAGGTGAGCGACGGCTGAGGAAGGGAAGCTTCATCTGTACTTACAGCTGCTCCCCATGGCTCCCATCACCACATAAGCTCCACCTGTCGGATCGGTGGCAGCATTAGATTCTCAAAAGAGCACAAACCCTGCTGTAAACTGCACATGTGCGGGATCTAGGTTGAGCGCTTCTTATGAGAATCTAATGCCTGATGATGTGAAGTGGAGCTGAGGCAGTGATGCTAGTGCTGGGGAGCGCCTGCAAATACCCATTATCATTAGCAGAGAGGTGTGACTGGACCGTAAATTAATGCACTTGAATCATCCCAGAACCATCCCCCCCCCAGCCCAGTCTGTGGGAAAATTGTCTTCCATGAAACCAGTCCCTGGTGTCGAAAAGGCTGGGGACCACTGACATAGCAGATACCAAATAAATACCTATTGAATGTAATGCTGGTATTCCAAACATTGACTGCTACAGCGCAGACATTCAACAATTAGACTAGATGCCAGCTGTGAACAATGGGAGGTGCCCTACTGGAGTAAACAGACAGAAGAGTTGTCTTGATTAAATGAGTGAGTCTGAGCATATGTCATCTGCCTCCTGTCCAGGGCTTATTCCTGCCTTCTCTATTGCCTTTGTTAGAACACTCTTCAAATTCTTATCCGCAATAGTAATCATTTTTAGCTGGGAAGCCAAACTTTATTACTGCAAACCTCACAAATATTTTAACAGTATTTCTTTATATTGATCCCTAGTCCTGATATCTGTCTCATATTTTCTCTGAACTTTCTTAGGTTTGACAGTCCAACACTAGTCCCAGCATTTCTCTGTTTGGCCAACAGGAATACTGATACGCCAAAATTACTTTAAATCTTGGTGTACAAATCAGTTATTTCTTCTGGATTAGAATGTAACACAGAGTCATACTTTTCCTTTTTTGCTTCATCTGTCTTCAGACACTCAAAACTGACAATAATGTAAGTCAAGTATTTTTCACATGCTTTGTTCTTGCCATTGAAAGCAGACAAAATATAGCACCCATCACTATAAAGGTTTCACTCTGGGCCAAGTGTCACCCACCTGCTCTACTCATAGTCACCAGATAAGAAGTTGTTTAAAGTCAGAACTTAATTCTTTTCTTCTTTAATTCCTGCCACCAACATTGTACCTTGACTGTAAGTGCAATCATTAAGTTAAATTAAATTAATATACCATCTGATTTATCCAAGCTAGATTTTAATACGTACATTCACATTTCTCTTTATCCTTTTTTGTTGACCCAAACGAATTCTCCTTTAGATTTCTGGAATCCATGTGTGCATATGCTTTCTACTACCCTGTCCAGGCTTTCTGATCTATTTCTTTAATATTTCTGTTTCAGATGGCCTTACTCTATCGTATTCCAGTTCTGACTGCCATCTCACTAATTCACAGTAACAATTGAGATCATGTTTACCTATTTATGGTTAAATTTAAAATTCATTTTATTTATTACTTATACTCACATTTTATAACCCTTTTTCCTTTGCTTTCATTTGAAAATTACCAGGAAACCTTTCCACAGTATCTGAGTTTTAATTTTATCCAGTTATTTTTCTCTTCCTCTAAACATTTTGCTAAAATCCAGTCTCTTGAAAGAGTTGCACCTTTGCCAGGAACTCACTGAGATCAGCTAACATTTGGCGATCTTCCTAGTCCTGTACTAAGAACTTGCACATACATCTTGTCTTTAATCCTCATGTGGACATCGCTAAAATATCTCCTTCTCAAATTTTATGTAACTGACCTGAAAAAAATCAGGCAATTTGCTTTTGGCCACGTAGCTGGTAATTGGTAAGCTGGGCTCCATGTTCCCCGCCTTTCTATTTATATTAAGGAAGACTTCCCTTCCCATTGTTTGTTCTAAAACTCAGTGCAGGAAAATCTTGTTACTCAGCACCACCTAAACATATGGTTACTTAATATCTAAGATCTTATTCCTACTGTAAAATTCTGAAATTTGCTTCAACATATCAAAGATTTCTTCTAGAAATATTATTCATTCCAACACAAGTCAGAAAAAGTTGGTAGTAGACAATGAGCATCATAAAATTTCATAGACTCTCAAAATATGTAGCAGAGTAATACAGTGCCAAGGCACAGAGTGGTGTCACATTGGTCTGCTCTGCCTTTACTAATGGTGAGAGGTCAGGCAATCTATTAAATGTCTCTGAGATTCATTTTCCTCCTTTGTAAATCAGAAGAATTAACATTTCCAACCTCACAGCATCATTTTAGGGAATAAATGAGATGTGTATAAACCTCTGTGTATAATGCTTGTAACTAATTAAGCCCTTAATAAATGTTAACTGTTATTATCATCATCATCACCATCACCATTATCACTATTTTGGAGACTCCGGGAAATATATATCTAAATTTAACAATGTCACACCACAGTAACCCTGAATATCCCAATAGCTCTTCCTGAGGTCTCTGGGCAACTTTCAGTACCTATAAATTCTGTTATTATTCCCTTCACAAAGACAGCTGTTTAGTACAAAATGTACTCCCTAGGAACAGTTAATCTAGCCTCTAGGTATGACCCAATCGATAATAACTGTGTGACATAAGAAAAGACACTTACCCTTAATTGCTTTAATCTCCTCATCTATAAAATAAAGGAATTGGAACAAACCATAAAAAGCAAAGTCTCCATCCAAACTAAAGTTCCAAGATTCCCTCTTGGCCAGCTCTGTCTTATGGTAAATAATTAACATCTGTGGTAGTGAAGAATAAATTATTCTCCAATTCCAGTTCACTAAATTTATTTATAGCTCTCTGGGGAAATTATTACAGTCCAAAAATATCAAGACGCAAACAGAGCAGTTCTACTGTCTAGTAGAAATTAATTAATTAATGACCTGGAAAAAAATCAGTGTAAAGCGAAATAGGCATACTATAGTGGTGCATTCTTTGGAATAAGTATAGTCACCCGCCACTATTACTTCATTCATCCTGAAGAAATCCCTACAAAGTCTCTATGTGGTATATAGCAGAAACATTTTTGTTTTAGAGAGAGCAAAAAAACTTATACAAAACAAGGAATTTGTGTATTTTGCCTAAGGTTCCTCACAGCATTGAGGAGCGATCTAGAAGAAGAAACTGGATTTGTGAGCTTCCAGTTCAGTGTATCTGAGGATGAGAAATAGTGAGATAAACAGATGGGGAATAAGGGAGATGGGTTTTTCCTTCCTTCATTCGTGTCTGAACTGCCTCCAAAAAACAGATTAGGCCAATTCCCAAAAGGTCTAGTCTTAAAAAAAAAGTGTTTAGTAATAGCGCTATTCTCTCCACACAATGGAACTGTGCAAAAACTGAATTTTCCCTCACAGTAGGTCACTGGGAAGATACCTGATCTTATCTCATCATCAAGCCGGTTTCGGGCTATTGTTATGGTTACTTAAAGCTGCCTTTCCGGCACAACCACTACGCTTCTAAGCTGAGGGAGACCTTGATTCCTGGGCAAGGCGCTGAAATGCCTTGTTCATGGTGTCAACACACAAAAAAAACAAACTCTGGAAAATAATTTTAAAGAGATTTATTCTAAGCCAAATTTGAGGACCATGACCCAGAGTCAAGCCCAAGAAGCCTTGAGCAAGTGGACTTCCTATGGTTGGGTTACAGTTTGGTTTTATACATTTCAGGGAGACATGGGTTACAGGTAAAGTCATAAATAAATACATGGGAGGCATACATTGGTTTGACCTGAAGAGGTAGGCCATCTCTAAGTGGGGGGGAGCTTACAGGTTATAGGTGGGTTTAATGATTCTATGACTTGTAATTGGTTAAAGACATGAAGGTTTGTCTAAAGGCTTGGAATGTTCTAACATAAGGAGCTGTTAATCAGAGATAAGCCATCGGACATATATTTTTGTGTAAATTGAAGACCTGCAGGTTTGTCTTGCATACTCTTTGGCCTGTTAATGGGTTACAAAGGATGTCCCCAAGAAGGCAGAATGATGAGGCATGTCTGACCTCCTCATGGCAGGCAATTTAGTTTTAGGATATTCCTTTGGCCAAGAGGAGGTCCATTCAGTCAGCCAGTGTGGGGTGAGCCTTAAGATTTTATTTTAGTTCACAATGGAAACTTCTGCAAATGTTTTCTTTCTTCCTTCTTTCCTTCCCTCCTTCCTCTCTTCCTCTGTCTTTCTCCTTCTGTCCTTACTCTCTTGGTCTTGTCCCCTGCCTCCTCCTCCCCCCGTCTCAGTCTTTGTAAGGCAGACTATTGCCTCTAATTCCACAAGATACCTAAGTTACTTGTGCAGTTAAAACCCATAAAGCCTATCAATAGAAATTTTTCTATCATTAACTTGTGCAGTTATTTACACAGCACACTATAAGGTCTCATTTTTGTTCAAAAAGCTGACAGCGATTAAGAAAACTTAATGCCAAAGCTGAGTGCAAGCAAGCCAGCATATTTACACAAAAGTCTTAAAAACACAATTTCAGTGCCAGGAATCAATTGAAAAGCCTGATAATTTGAGTTATCTTGACATGTCCAAATATTTTTTTAAATTTTTTAAAAATAGAGGTTTTTGTTTTAGAAAGGAGGATCTGGAAATACACGCTTGCCCTGACTTCCTCGATTATATGTGATCTATTGTGTGTGAGCCAAAGAGCAAATGAAAGAGTAAAAGGCTGCTCTCATCAGGTATAGCTCCTGAAGTTTCCGCGTGTTCTAAGATTAATGAGAGAATGCTCATGAAATATACTGAGTAAACTGTAAAGCACTTAACTAATACCACTTATTATTCTTCAGTCATCTTGAGAAAGCCAGGTCATAAATATAAGATAGTTCCAGGACAATGATAATAACTTGCATAAATTCTCTGTTATCCTGAAAGTTAACCTAGCTGTCCACATTTGAAATAAATTCATAGGCCTCTGATATGAAGAGGACCAGTTCAGGTTCCATATCCTAATATATATTATTTGTTAGTGTTATTTGATCCAAAATAACAGAGACATACATTGCAAATTTCATAGTATTAGCGAATGCTATAGCCAGCCTTCATAATGTTTTCTAATGATTTTATTAATCACTATGTTGTTGAAAGGTGACATGGGCCTTGCACAGTGGCTCATGCCTATAATCCCAGCACTTTCAGAGGCCAAGGTGGAAGGATCGTTTGAGCCCAGGAGTTCAAGACCAGCCTGGGCAATATAGTGAAACCCTGTCTCTACAAAAAAAAATAGAAAAATTAGCCCAGCATGGTGGCATGTGCCTGTAATCCTAGCTACTCAGGAGGATCACTTGAGCCCAGGAGTTTGAGGCTGCAGTAAGCTATGATCATGCCACTGCACTCCAGCCTGGGTGACAGAGTGAGTCTCTGTCTCTAAAAAAAAAAAAAAAAAGGTGGAGGAAATACATGGATTGTGACCAATATTTCAAGAGCACAAAGGATATGGTGTGTGGGATGGGCAGGTGTGAACCACAGCAACCCATGTTCTTAGCTCTGCCCTCCTGTATCCCGTTATCCACCTGACCCAGTGTTCAAAGAGCTCTGAGCGTCGAGTCCTGCACCCTCACACACAAGAGTAGAGGGGAAAGTGGAGGAAAAAAGAAAGAAGGAGGAGGGAGGAGGGGGCTTGGGTAAGGGAGGCCAAGCAGCTTTCTCAGCCCTAATGTTACAGGTGAGAAAAGTGAGGATTTGATTTTGTGAATGCCCACATAGTTCATTCACATGAGCCTAAAGTAGAGCAAATTCTCCTGACTTCCACATCACAGCTCCTAGAAATTTCTGAATCCAATTTTCTGCTGTGTGTTTTAACTTTCAGAACCAAAAAATATATTCACTGGTTAATGTTTTTGGACCTTAATTTATAAAGGCTATTAAATATACTACCTTAAAAACCCCAAGAATTTATGAAACATAGAAAAAACATGTTAAGAGAGTCTCTTCAAAATCTAGGCAATGGGCTTCTGAAAATTGTGTTCTCTTGTTATCAGGTACTGAAGAGTAGGGTCTATTTTTACAAAAGATTCTCAAATCACCAATGACACATGAGCAACATATTCAAATTCTGGAATCTAAGTGTTTCCTTCACAGAAAACTTTGGTCATTCACATGAGTATATTGAGGTTTAGGTCGGTTTTGCTGGGACCTTCCCAAGAGGACTTCCTGTCTGATAAGACCTCCTATTGGATAATAAAAGAATTAATAAAGTTGTTCTCTCCACTGTGCATGGGAAAGTCTAAAAAGTTCATGGAATCCCTTAAGTGCAAAAAACTTGCATTTTGTTCTCCCCATAATACTATGAAATTTGGAAAGACTAATCTGATTACTCATCTCTGACCAAGATGGTTAAATTGCCAAACATAAAAAAGGGCCAGCCCTAAAGGATTTTCTAGAATACAACCCAAAAGTTCAGAAAGAATAAACAACCTTCCAAAGATGGGATAGCTCAGCCAAGCACAAAGATGTTTCCTTCCCAAAATTTAAAAACCAAATGTACAAGCTAACATCTAGTATTATATATTACATATTTTTTTCCTTATTATGAAGAGTATAACAAACTCGAAAACAGCAAATGCAGATGTGAATGGGGGATTGTTATCAGAAGTTTCACTGATGTTCTTCCCCCTGATTCTGTCCTGTCAAGTTGATTCTTGTGGTTGGCACATCATGATGGAGCCTTCCATTCCCTTGATGTTCTCACAAGAGCCTCTTGAATTTCTTTGCTTCTTCCCAACCTCCCAGATTCTGTAATAATAAAACAGGCTACATGCAGTTGCTCTGGTCCCTGTCCCCCTAACTGCAATTCATTCTTCAAGTACAACCAAGATAATTTTTCAAACCCCCAAATCTGAGATGTCTCTGTAGTTTTTAAAGCCATTCAGTAACTTCCTGTTGTCTGAGGATGAAATCTGAGGTCCATTTCATGGCTTCAAATGTTCTTACAGGGCTGGCTCTTGCTTTTTTCTCCAGCCTCATCTTCTGCCATTTCCTCAATGCCACCGACATCTTAAGCTCTAGCCTTTCTTCTAATTGTTCAAATACACAGTGTTCTCCTTTCTTCCAGGCCCTAGGATCTTCAGATCCCTCTGTCTGCACTACCCTTTCTCCGTCTCTCCTAGTATCTATTCTACTTCTAAACATCTTTCTGGTTCCAGGAGAAATAGCACTTTGTACAGGAGATTTTCCTCGCCCACCTCACTATGTGAGGTCGCTCTGACACGTGCTTGCATGCATCTGCCTGTGCCCAGACTGTTGTCTGCCTCCCCAGCCAGGTACAAGCTCCATGCAGGTAGGCCTATTTGTTTTGCTTACTGTATATCCTCATATCCTAGTGAAGAATGTATCTTTGATGACCAAGAATCATTTTCTGAATAAGTTGTACAAATTATATAAACAGAACACAGTAAGTAGGAGTTACCTGACAATAGTTGTTTACATCTGATAGATACCAGCCAATATTGGAACACCTGCAAGAGGTGAATTTCTTTTTCTCTCCTTCCTGTCACAGATCACTGCCACAGTGGTCATGACCATTCAATTCTACTCCCATTTCCCTCGCTTTCCAGTTCTTGCCATTCATAGGAATGCCTTGTCAATTTCAGGTCACAAGCCTGGCTCATGCTTAATACACCTATCAGTTTCCATCAATAAGCAGACTTCCATTTCCAAATTGCTAAATCTGTGTGTTATGTGCTGAATTGTGTTCCCTCCCAAGTCACATGTTGAAGCCCTAACTCCCAATATCTGAGAATGTGACTGTATTTGAAGTCAGGGCCTTTAAAAGAGGCAATTAAGTTAAAATGAGGTCATTAAGGTGGGCCCTAATCCAATATGGTTGGTCCCCATACAAGAAGAAACTTCAACACATAGGAAGACACCAGGGGGACACATGCCCAGAGCAAAGACCATGTGAGGACACAGAAGGTGGCCATCTGCAAGCCAAAGAGAGAGGCGTGAAGAAACCAAATCTGCCAACAGATCTTGGATGCCTAGACTCTGGAACTGTGAAAAATAAACTTCTGTTCTTTAAGCCACCAAGTTGGCAGCATTTTGTTACAGCATCCCTAGTAAACCAATACACTAGAAAAGTTGGCAATATCTATGTTCTAGAGTTGAAAATCTGTCTTTATCATCATTCTTTCTCCAGTTTCAACTAAGTTTTTATCTCTAAGTCCAGAAATAAATATGAACACTAAGGAAGAACCCTAATAAGAATAACTCATGAATGTGTGTCAGGCACCATTCATGGTGCCTCAAGGACTGTCAATTTATTTTCCATTTAACAGCTCAGAAAACAGGAACAGCACCAGAGAGGTTGATAACCTCTCCTAGATCATGAAATTAGAAAAAGGGAAGAGATTGTATTCGAATATAGATCTAAGAGAGCTGAATATAAAAGAAAGCAAAGTTTCTTCATCTGTAAAATGGGCATAATAATACCTTATAGGGTTGGTAAAAGGACTAAATGAGATAACATACCAAATAAGAACACAGTAGATACTCAAAAATAGTCAGCTCCTTCTAGCAAAGCCAAGACAAGAACACAAAAACTTTGATAATGACAGAAACTGCCTCCAGCAGTGTTTTCACCTTCAAAAATGAAAAAGCCTATCTTTGTATTGATTTATACGTAATCATTTAAAAATTAAATAAACGTATCTATCATGTGAGTGATCTGCCTCTCTCTGAGCCTGGGCCTGTAAGTAAGTGCAACTTGGAAAGTCTGTGCTCAGCACTGGGCATGAGATAGAGGAGGAATCAAGTTAAGACTGGGCTGTGTTAACAGGTCAGAACTGAGCCAACAGACACTAGTGTGTGTGAAAATATTTATTTGATCAAAGAATGCTGATTTCAGTTCAAGTCTATTTTTGACTTGTATTTCTTAAAAAAAATTACTATTCAGATATGGCTAAAGTGCTGCTCAGCTACAATTATCTAAAAATAAAAAGTCTAATTTAAAAAGAAAGAAGTACTACTCAGGAATCCTCCACACCTTGAGTCAAAGCCTCCTCCTTCAATTTTCTAGATAAGTGACCTTGACCAAATTCCCCAAACTCCCCAAGCCTGTTTGCCTCATCTGTAAAATGACCACAATAATAACTACCTCACAGTTTGGCTGTAAATAATAAATGCAATTATATTTGTATGGTGCTTAACGTTAATAGCATTTATATAACATTTGCAATGTGCCAGTCACTAGTCTAAGCACTTGACTTGTATTTATTTAACTTAGTATAGTCTTCACAACAACTTCATGAAATAGGTACTATTATTATCCTCATTTTACTGATGAGGAAGCTCATATTCAGAGAAATTAAGTAAGTTGCCCAAGGTCACACAGCTGGAAGGTGGTAGAGCTGGACTCAGACCCCTGCAGTCTGATTCCAGGGGCTGTGCCTGCAGCCATTAAGGGATATCTGCTCCTGAGTAAATGTTCAATACCCAATATTTGTACTTGCATTAAGTGAATAATCATCTCTTTGAATTTTACATCATTTTATTTGTTTCCATTTTAAGAGAACTTTGTTCAAAAAGCTAAATCAAATACAGCTCTTTACACACCAGGAAGCCGCGAGTCAGTAACAATATACCCCACTCTCCACGCCTTCGGGCCTCGGCCATGTGATATCTGCTCCCCTAAGCATCCTTCTCCTCCCACTTTCTTCTCCTGTTTTCCTGCTCAGCTGTCAAATCTACCATGGAAACACCAATCACACTGACACAGCTCACCACTTGTGAGTGTCTTCAAAGAGGGCTATCTTTTTCTCAGGCTATCTTCCAGCATCTGGTGCAGGACCACCCAAAGTGTGTGCTCAATACATATCGAATGAAGAAAAGTACAGATAAATGTGAGATATGTGTTCAAGAAGAGATGGAAGATTTTAACAAGATGGTGAGATTTCCAATATACTGTGATTATCTTTTTATGCAACAGTGAGATTGGAAGAAATACACGATATGGTATTTTTTAGTAAGAATGCTCGGATATTTTACATTAGAAGTACATTTTGACTTAAAATATCTGCAGGACATTATATACAGTATATTCTAAAATCAAAAAGACACTCTTTACCCAGTAAACACATCCCCACTCCTCTTGTGATTTTTGATACGTATTTCTCAGCTTCTGTGTTCATAGAATTACTCAATTCCATTTACATTAGCTATATTTTTCTATCATAACAGTGATTCCTGTTATTAAAAACATTCTTAGCTAAAACTAAATTAAATCTGAGACAAATCATTTTTATATAATTTTGTGAAAACATTCTTCTTTATAGGTTATACAAGTTGAGTGTCCCTTATCCAAATGCCTGAGACCAGAAGTGTTTTGGATTTAGGAATTTTTTTGGATTTTGGAATATTTTCATATAAATAAGGAGGTATCTTGGGGATGAGACCCAACTCTGAACACAAAATTTTCTTATGCTCTGTGTACACGTTATACACATAGCCTGAAGATAATTTTATACCATATTTTTAATGATTTTGAGCATCAAACAAAGTTTGTATTAACTATTTATGTGTGGAATTTTCTACTTTTCGTGTTGATGCTCAAAAAGTTTTGGATCTTGGAGCATTTTCAGATTTCAGATTTCGAATTAGGGATGCTCAGTCTGTAACTGACACACGGCTTCCTAGTCTATAAAGAGGGGCTACAAGAAAAATATGGGCATGGGGCATGGAATGCCTCATATGCAATGCCCTGAAGTTTAGATTTAAGGATTTTAAACACAAGAATATCTAAACATGATCAGATCTATATTTTAGAACTTTTCCTGGGAGAAATGTGGAAACTGAATTGGATTTAAGAAATTTGGGGGCAGGTAAGTGAAATAAGTCAGGCACAGAAAGATAAATGTCACATGTTCTTACTTACATGTTGGAGCCAAAAACTAGAACTCATAAAAGTAAAGAGAGGATTTTTTTTTTTTTAAGAGATAAGGTCTCACTCTTTTGCCCAGGCTGGAGTACAGTGGCAGGATCATAGTTCACTGCAGCCTTGAACTCCTGGGCTCAAGTGATCCTCCCACCTTGGCCTCCCGAAGTGCTGGGATTACAGGCATGAGCCGCCATACCCTGCCTAGAAGGGAGGATAACCATATCCCTAACCCTCAACACAAAGAAACAAATGTTTGAGGCGATAGATATGCTAATTACCTTGATTTGATCATTATACATTGTATACATGTATTGATATATCACCATCTCCCATAAATATGCGTAAGTATTATGTGTCAACTAAAAATAAAGGGAACAAAAAAATCCTCCTTACAAAAAGAGAAAAAAAGAAATTTGGGGGCAAAGAAATAATTCAGGAGTCTAACTGCTGTTGCTATGACAGGAAAATATAAGGGTCTGAACAGAGGCAGTGGCAGTGGAAATTGAGAGGAAGGAAAAGGATCAAAGAGCACTAACTGTGCCCTAGACCCCAGTCCTTCCTATGTTCCAAAAAAAACTTGTCTTCCTATTTTTCTGTATCTGACATGTATTATTTATTAATATTTCAGAAGTAATAAGCCAAAACTAATATTTATGGTGTTATTACTCTGTGCCAGGCACTGTAGTAGTGCTTAATATGCTTTACCTAATTTAATTTTCACCAAATTTTTATAGAAACTATTACTTTATAGTAAGGAATCTGGGGCATAAAGAGTTAAAGCCACTTGCCCAAAGTCACACAGCTGGTCAGTGGCAGAGACAAGATCCAAACCCACGCTGATTCTTGGGTGCCTCACCCCCCACCGCCAAACTGCTTCCCGTTCTTCTAGTTCTCGCTCTCCTTGACTCCTGGCCTTTTAATCTCCATCAATCTTCCTGTCCTGTCTTAAAAGAAAGACATATTTGCCCTCTAATTTTTCCAGCCACTGTCCAGTCTGTTTCTTTCCACGTGACGCTGGGGCTGCAGTCCACCTGGCCATACCCATCTTCTCACGGCCGTTTTCTCCTTACATGTCAGCTGTCTGGTTTCTATGCCTTCCAGATTTACCCGTCCCAATTATTGTCCTGACAAATTCAAAGTATTTCTCCATCCTTGTTTCCCTTATACTCTTCAGAGTACTACGCACTGCCAACCACTCCTTTCTTCCTGAAACTATTTCTCCACAAAAGAGCTGCAACACTCTGCTCTCCCCACATACTCCCGTGTCCCGCCAGCAGTCCTTTTCTGTCTCTTTTGCCAGTTCCTTCCTGATGAACTTTTGTGCATGCCATTAAGGGAGCTGGCGTTTTGTTTGTTCCTTTTCTTTTGTGTGTGTGTGTGTGTGTGTGTCCTCCGATGTTCTCCTTCAATGATACCTCAATTTATTCTTCACAACACAATTTTAATTATCATGCCAGAATATAAATGCCTAACTTCCTAGCTTAATTTCTCAACATTTTTTTTCAAGACTTAATTTCAAATCAACTTTAAAAACTTGCTTAGTGGCTTACCAGCAACATATATTTTACACAGCCTCCCCAAACACCCTTTCTTTGCCGAGCCAGCCACCTGCCCCAGTGTCTCCTTCTGCAAGCAGGTGGAGAAAATATGCAAAGGGTTCATTCTGCTGTTAGTCTAGGTCTGTTGCCCAACTCCCATTTCCCCCAAGTGCTGAGATTTCTTTGTTCACGAAAATAAATGTCAACTAATTAAGCTTCCAGAATTAAAATTGGCGCTCGCAGCTGATACAATGAGAAAAAGAGGCTAGGTCAGCGGCAGAGCCCTAGCTAAATGCATCTCAGCACACAGCTAGTACTCCAGTTCCTGGAGGGCGAGGAACCTCCGTCCCAAACTTAACTCCAAGCCTCCAAAGCTGGTATGACTCAACGAATAAGCATTCCGTTGAACCAACAATTTGCCAAGCTGCCGGCGACTCTGGAAGTCCTGTGCCAGTAGATGATGACAGTTCTCGCGGGGGCACTCTCAAGATGACACACAATTGACACTGATCAGAAACAGCAGTGCCAAAGGGATTCTTAAAGCCCCAGCCTTGAAATGATACGATTCAGGGTTTTCGAGTCAGAGCGCAGTCCACTCTTCATCTCCAATATCGGTACCAGTTGGTCAAAAACACAACTAAGTGAAAAACAATAGTGTGAACTACCTCTGCGCCCCCACCGCCACACCAATGGTCACCAGATGGGAACTCACACAAAACTTTTGAGACAAAAGAGCAACATCCCTAAGTATTTTTGATTCCTGGGGAGGGTGAGGGGCGGGCAGGAGGAGGTATCCGAGCTCCCAAGCCTCTGCTCTGCTTTCCTTCTGCAGGCTTTGTCTTTAGGACACTGAAGGAAACTCTTTTTTGGAAATCAGCTGTCTGCTTTTCTTCCGTGGGCTCGCTGCCAGTCGCAGCCAGAGGCAGAGGGGAGGCTCCGACCCAGGCTGGGCTGCGAGCAGCCTGCAAGGCAAAGATCGCGGAGCTTGGCGCCCCAGAGCGAGCGCTCAGGGGCAGGTGACACAGTCGTGGGCTCCCCGGCGCTGGCTTGACAGTTTCATCCCCGCCCACTGGCAGGAGAGCGCCGGGCCGGGGTGCACGCGCGCGCGCAGGGGGACATAAAAGCTGCGGCCGCCGCCGCGGCCGCGCGGAGACGCGGAGCTCGCCCACCGCCCGCCCGCGGCAGCCGCAGCCACCATGCATGTCAACGGCAAAGTGGCGCTGGTGACCGGCGCGGCGCAGGGCATCGGCAGAGCCTTTGCGGAGGCGCTGCTGCACAAGGGCGCCAAGGTAAGCGCGGCGCCCGGCCGCGGGGACTTCTGCCCACCCACCCGGAGACTCGGCCGGGGCGCGGGGGGCGCGCGGGGGGCGCTCGGGGAGAGCGGGAGGCCGCGCCCGCGTGCCCACCTTGCCGCCTCCAGCGCCCGCGGAGGCCGTGGCTCCGGAGCAGACCTCGCAGGCGGCTGGGAGAGCACCCGGACTTTAATTGCTGCCTGGCAGGTCCAAGAGGGAGGGGGAGCCTCTTGTTTGTTTATTGTTTGTCCGTCTGTCTGTTGCGTGAGTCTCAGCTTGATTCCTCCCCTCTTGTCTGTAGGTAGCGCTGGTGGATTGGAATCTGGAAGCAGGTGTAAAGTGTAAAGCCGCCCTGGATGAACAGTTTGAGCCTCAGAAGACACTGTTCATCCAGTGCGATGTGGCTGACCAGGAACAACTCAGAGGTAAGACGGGGCAATCTTTCAACTCGGAGCACGTCCTGAACAAGCAACAACCCGAAGGCAGCCCTGGCCGGACAGCCAGCCTCCTCCTGGAGAGCAGCTACCTTTAAGCTGCAAAAGATAGTTTGGACTGTTATGCTTCCTACTGACAGCCCGAGAGCCACAAAAACCAAGGACAGGCAAGAACTGCTTGAGAAATCCTTTTATTTTAGTCGTTTGGCAGCACATAATGTAATCAAAATTCCTTTGTGTATTCAAAGACAGTGCTGCTACAGTAATTATTAAGTGATTGAAATTTCAGACGAAACTTGGAAAGTTAAAGTAGGCTAAGGGACTCAGCAAACAACTCGCAGAAAGCTGGAGTCCAAAGACAATGAAATGTGGCAGTGTTTTCCTTTTAAACTTTTTGGAATACAGGCTTAAGGATCATCATTACTAAAGCGCTATGTTTTTAACACGTGTTTTCTCTGGCTTGTTGCCTATGAGATGGTACTTTGATAATAATAATAATAACTGTGCAATGTTAGAATTGCAGAAGAAACGTCTCACTAAGCCTTTCCTCAATGCTTTCCTGTTTCTGCCTACTCACTTAAAATAACCCAATCCACTTGTGAAATATCAGGGACAATACAGACATAGACAATAAACAGCTTTGACTGTACAGAGGCCCAAGAGATTTGCATGAACAAATAATTTCAGGGAAAAAATAGAAATGTAAAATATTTGTATTTCACAAAGTTTTGTTTAAAGAGACTGAGTAAACATTGTTAGGCACATTTTCAATCAAGAGGTCAGATAACTTTCATGAAGTTCACTCTAGTGCTCCTGTTCTTAAACGAACACTGAGGTATAAATTTCTTTTAAAATACAGAAATAAGGTGCCTCGTTAGCGCAGTAGGTAGCGCTTCAGTCTCACAAAATATAAAAATAGTCTATAAGAGAATGGAAATGGACTGGTGGGTTAGAAGGGAGCATACCTACAGTTAAGAGAAATTGTTTTAAAGAAAATTATGTAATTAAATCTGAAAATGCTAATAAAGCCCTGCAACATAGATTCCAAGCATGAGTAGAGCCAATGTGTAAACACAGTGCTAGTGCAACGTATTTCGCCAGAGGATAATTTTGTTGATTGCATGTGATATTTTGGATCAAGGGTAGAGTCAGGCCAAATCTCAACATCCATGCTGATGGAATAAGGAAAAGTATAGATAATATGAAAGCCATTTCTCTCTTAATTTATGTAGTTTCACATGTGACATTTAACCTCAATTGTTTTGCTTCCAGTATTTAAAATTAGTACCTTGGATGTAAACACATTCCTTAAGGATAAGTGATTGTGGAGGAGGAAACTCAGACACATAATGAGTGACCAGGGGAAGGAGCATTGGTCATGAGAAATCCACATGTTGTCTGGACATCAGCATTTATTTGCCTCTAAGAAAAACATGGCACTGATTCTTCCAATTTCAGGATTTAATGTTGTCTATGACTTTATAAACTGTTTAGACACATTGAAATAATAAAAATACAGAGGTGAAATGGTTCTTGGAGATGATCTAGACATAACTCATGTTACAAATGAACAAATTGCAGCCCAGAGAGTTTAGATAAATTATAAAGAGCAGCATATAAACATCAGCAAGAGCTAAGCTGCAAATCACCTGAGCCCAGAATTCAGTGGGCTGTCAGGAAGAACACGGTGTATGGTATATTGGTAAGGGCAGAGTATGCGGAATTTATAAAGTGGAGACCAGCATGAGGAAAGAAAATTAAAGAAGCAATTAGACATACATATTTAGCAACCCAATTTCCCATGAGGTGAGAACTGTTTCTGTGGAGTTATGAAGAGTAGAACATACTTAGAATGGAAGGAAAAAAAGAAATATTAGTTTCCTGGAGAACCTTTTCCAGAAACAACTTGAGATCTTCAGAAACAATTTAAAAATTTCATGAAAAAGTGAACAGTTTTATGCTGTTGTTTTCTATTCTGGTGTAGTGAGTGTAAAGAATGCGTATTAGAAAGTCTTGATAATGTTTTTAGTGATTAACTTGCATAGTAATTTATCCATTTGGGAACTGATTAATCCATGTCTTCCCTAATATGTTTAGTGGTTGCTAATAATTCTATGAGTTTATTTCAATCAAAATAAAGTTTATGTTGATCTATGTTTTTCAAGGACCTCAAATGTTGACCTGGAGATCTGAGAATACATTTCTGTCTTACGGAAAAAGAACCACAATTGTTATCTATAATCTAAAGTAATAGAACTAGAATGAATGGTCAAAGGCCCAAGGAAACATTTTAAATCAACAGAACAATGTAAAGGCTGCTTTTAAAAATGAGTCTGTCAATGTTAAGGTGGTAAAGCCTAGTTTAGACTGGCTTAGGAGAGTTTGCAGTGACTAGGCATGTGGTTGGACATTCGGGCCTCAAATCCAGGCAATCTTTATCCTGGATGAACATAGTTTTACACAAATTAGCAATACAAAGTACTAATAATAGTGAGATGGAAGAAAAAAGTAATCAAACAAAATCAACTGAACAAAAAGTAGACTCTTACTTAGTAGGATATAGAAACTCTCTGAAATGCTCATAATGGATCTGAATATATAAGAAAACTTGTGTTAATATAATACTTTATTAACATAGTATGGCTTATCACAAAACGCTCTTTGTCATAGTCTAAGCTACAGAGCTCCAATAACTTCTTAGGGTCAGAGAGATGCTGGCTGCCCAAACTGACCTCAAAGAGCTCTTAGGTGGGCATTATCAGTTCTCTAAAATTTACCCCATAAAATTATTGATTATAGAACTTTAAGACTATATGAAAGTTAAGGTTCTAATTCAGTAGGTCTGTGGTGTCTGCAGGATTCTGCATTTCTAACAAGCTCCAAGGTAATGCTGATTGATGCTGCTCGTCCAGAAACCACACATTGAGAAGTAAGGAATTAAGTCACCGCCCATGAGTGTAATTTTCCCATCAGGGTAGATAAATAAAAATTCATGGCATGGCATAGGATGTGATTTAAATGTTTACATGGAAAATAATAATGTATTTGTAATGTCTTTTTTTTTAATTAGATACTTTTAGAAAAGTTGTAGACCACTTTGGAAGACTGGACATTTTGGTCAATAATGCTGGAGTGAATAATGAGAAAAACTGGGAAAAAACTCTGCAAATTAATTTGGTAAGCTAACTTAGTCATGTTTATTGCCTAAAATTATGTAATAACATGATGTTTATAAAGAAAAAAAGGTTCTTACATTCACAGAAACAAAACAGTGACCTACAATACAGAAAAAGTATAGTTACAGAACACTAGAGAAAAGCATTTCCTTTTACAAATAGGAAGGCATTTGATTATGCAAGTATATGTCTTAAAATATTAAGAGGAAATATGAACAAAACACAATTGATTGCTTGCCTCACAGCCTGGCAAACTATAACCCGCAGGCCCGGTGGCCTACCACCTGTTTCTGTATGACCTGGAAGCTAAAAATGGCTTTTACATTTTTAAATGGTTGAAAAATTGAAAAGAAGAATAATATGAAAAGTATGAACATATGGAATTTACTTTCAGTGACTGTAAAGCTTTGCTGGAACAGAGCCATGGTCATTTATTTACATATCGTCAATGGCTGTCTTCATGCTACAACAGTGGAGCTCAATAGTTGTGACAGAGACTCTGTCACACAGTGGCTAAAATACTTACAGTCTGGTCCTTTACAGAAAAAGCTTGCAAACCCCTGATTCATTTATTTAAAAAATAAATCTTAATTAAATGCCAGGAATATAACAGAAAACCAGGTTAAAGGGAAAATGGAACTTTGCAATCAGTAAGATTTTTATCCTGAATGTCAGTCAAGGTGTTTGATGACTGTTTAGCTCTTACTTAAAAAGATAGACTTAAGAAATAAAGTTTTCGGCCAGGCTTGGTAGCTCACGCCTGTAATCCTAGCACTCTGGGAGACCAAGTGGGGGGCGGATCGCTCAAGGTCAGGAGTTGGAAACCAGCCTGAGCAAGAGCGAGAGCCCGTCTCTACTAAAAATAGAAAGAAATTAATTGGGCAACTAAAAATATATAGAAAAAATTAGCCTGGCATGGTGGCTCATGCCTGTAGTCCTAGCTACTTGGGAGGCTGAGGCAGGAGGATCGCTTAAGGCCAGGAGTTTGAGTTTGCTGTGAGCTAGGCTGATGCCACAGCACTCTAGCCTGGGAAACAGAGTGAGACTCTGTCTCAAAAAAAAAAAAAAATAAGAAATAAAGTTTTCTGTTTTATCCATTGCACCATGAGTTTGTTGATTTTATCATTCTGTAAATGCTCTTGATGTAAGATATTGGGGTTTAGTAAAACTCAAACCTTAGCTAAAACAAAAGGTCAGATGGGCAGTGATGGGGTGACCCTGCCCTCGTTAAGGCCATTACTAGCCTTGCAAAGCAGGCGAGTGTAAAGTAAGATGGGGCCACTCTGTGTGTATAAAAGCGTAGGGAGTGGCCTCCTACTTCAAGATTTCCTCCAAGGAGATTATAAACTCCTGAAAACCAGAAACAGTGTTGTGTTTTTCTTCATTTCTCTCGCTAATCAACACAATATCTTAAAGATAGTGCTTAGTCAATAATTTTTTGGCTTAAATTCAAAATCCCATGAGTAATTACTTAACTGCAATAATAACTTGCTAGAGGTAATAAAAATTATACTACATCATGAAAGGGCTTAATCTGTAAGCCTCACCTTGATAAAGGCACAGAATTGCTCCCTACACTTGACAAATGCCTAAAATCCTTTACTCAATGACAGTGCCATCCTAGAGTACAAACACCCCTCCTTAAATTTTCTTTTAAAATTTTCTTCTAAAAATTTACCTCCAATGTTCCAAGTCCATTATATTTGAAAATAACTTGAAACTGGCATTATATTTGAAACTGGCCATTATATTTAAAATAACTTGAAACTGGCAAGTTTTCCTTAAAATCTTTCTGAGGTTCTAATTTATATGTACATATATAAAATATATGTATATATATAAATTAGGTAATAATGTAGTAAAATAAATGAAATACTTTCTATAAACAATACTTACATCTCTTGGCTTAATCTTTATTATGGTACATGAATGTTTAAGATACCATTGAATTTTCTTACTTAATACCTAATTGAATATTTGTGTCTCTGTGCTTAAAAATGATAATTAGCTTATAATTTTCTTTTCTTTTTAATGTTCCTGTTTGGTCTGGATGTCAATTTTACCTTAGCTTACTTTTATCTGCCTGATCTGTCAGTTTCTGAACAGAAGGTATTCATATCTCAAATGACAAATATCAGTTTGCCTACCTCTTTCAGTAATTCTGTAGCTTTGGAATCTATATGTTACAAACCTTTTACTATTCAGAGCATAAATTGCCAGTGATTTTAATTTACTAATCTTTTGATTTGATTTTTGAAAAAGTTATGCTCCTGCTTACCGCCTGTGATGTGTTTGACCTATTCTATATTTCCATATATAAAATTGGTACCCCATCATTTTCTTTTGATTCACATTTACCTAGGTATATCTTTTTCCATTTACTTATTTTGAAAATGTAACCTTTTATGTTAAATTTGTCTTTTCATGGTGGTATATTGTGAGAATTTATTTTTAAAATCACATCTGGGAACATCTGCCTTTTTTATATTTGTGAAATTAAGCCATTTATATTTATTTTTACTCTTATATTTTATACTTTAATATTTGATGTTTTCTTTTTGTTTTGATTCTTTTTCCATTCCTTACCTAAATGCACTGGAAAGCTTTAATTTTCTTCTGCTGGTAAGAAAACCATACGTTTTATATTTAATCTTTGGTTATTACCTCTGACTTATTAAGAACCATACTTCATTACATCCTTTGTTCACCTGATAGCACAGAAATTTTGAACATATAGCCAACTGAAAACTGTAGGAATTTTTAAAAATATGTTTTTATAGACTTATGCCACTTTCCAAAACCACATAAAGTGATGAGAATTTATTTGAATCAGGCTGTCCCAATGAAAAGGCACAAATTGCATAGCAACCTTCTGCCTTTGGCATTGCTACTGATATTTTAATTGTTTCATTAGTAATATCTACAGATATTTTCATACATAAATGTTACTAGGATATAATTCCTATATTCAATGCATTTGTAATGGACACTTACTGTATCTTTTCTTTGAGAAATTAGCTGTTAGAAACCGTATGCAATGATTAGAGTGGATATAAAGAAACAAGAAAGTAGTGAAGCAGTTATTACAAAGGTACAGGATTCGAATTATCTGTCTTCATCCAGCTGAGACAGCACATTTGCTTTAATGTAGCCTGTGTGAATAAACACCTGCTCCAAGCTGGAAAGTACCTACATCATACGCTAACAGAAAATTCTGGAAGACCAGGGGAATTTTACTGTGACCCCTTTGGTTACAACTAGCTCTCCTGGATCCTTCTGCATTGAAATTTAACCAGTCTTTTTTTTCCCCCCCCCTTGGGACTCTGCTGATATACGCTGCTTCTTAGGTTAACTTCAGGGATTAATGACATTTGTTTAATTTTTTATAGAACAATGCATAACCTTTGTTATTCCTCTAAAACTTTAAAGTGTGTTCCCTCCTACCTACACCCATTCCAAGGGTAGATTAGAGTCTGACCAATCATTGTCCCATCCAACTTGATTATTTCTGTTAGTACAGTGCAAATATTTGTGGTAGTCTATATAACCTTTTATTTTTTTTAATAAATTTTTTAGTGATTTTTATTTATTTATTTATTTATTTTGAGACAGAGGATCACTCTGTTGCCCAGCTAGAGTGCTGTGCATTCAGCCTAGCTCTTAGCAACCTCAAACTCCTGGGCTCAAGCAATCCTTCTGCCTCAGCCTCCCCAGTAGCTGGGACTACAGGCATGTGCCACCATGCCCGGCTAATTTTTTCTATATATTTTTAGTTGGCCAATTAATTTCTTTCTATTATTAGTAGAGACGGGC
>CAUYRT010007616.1:0-111357 GCA_963574885.1 Lepilemur ruficaudatus
GTTCCTTATCCACCTCTCAGGGGTCTCCTGCCCTGGTCTTCTCTCCTTTCATCTGTCTTCTTTTCCACTAGGAGAATTGCAAAGACATTGCTGGGTGGAGAGGAGAACCCCGGCCCGCCTGGACCTGGCTGCCTTTGTGCATGTGCTGGCCCCAGCAGCCCCAGAAGTCTGAGGATGGTCCTTCTAGGTGTGAGTTGCAGCTTCTTGCTGGGAACAGCACTGTCACCTGCAGGAGCCCAGCCTGTTCTCTTGTTGGTCATGGGCAGGACATGCGTGCTGGGAAAGGTGCAACCTCCTCTCCCTGCCATCTATGTCTCCTGCTGCACCTCCGAGTCAGGCATGGAGGCCCTGACAAGGTTAAGGGCGACACCTTCTCTGGGCCTCCCCCAACCCCCCGGCCACTTTTCGCTATAGATCTCATCATCCCATCCTAACTCTGTCTTTGCCATTTCTGTTTCCCCCAAGGCATTGACTGAAGGCCAAGGAAGCCAGGAAAGGACTCTACCTTGTGTAGCAGGAGCCCAGTTCCAGCCCCACCGCAGACATCCTGTGTGAGCATGAGTAAATCATCTCCCTGTCTGGGCCTGGTTTCCCTGGGCCCCATATAAAGTGATAGAGAATTTTTCATCCAGCAAAGCCACTTCTAGGTCTTTATCTGAGAAATATACTCTTATGTGTGCACAAAAAACACGCATAAGGCTTGTAGCCTTGCTAGCGACAGCAAACGATGTCAGTCTAGGTCAATCAATAGATGAATCCGTGAATAAATGAGAGTACACACATGGACTATGTCAGTCAGGGTCCAGTTAAGAAACACAATTAGCATCAGTAATTTTCCCTACAATATTCTGCCAAAGAAATTTTCAAACGTATAGGAAAATTGAAAAAATTGTAAAGCAAACACTCATATACATACCCACCTAAAATTAACATTTGGCCTTATTTGCTTTATCACGAATCTATCCATCGATCCAGCTGTCTATCCATCTTATTTTTTGGATGCATTTTAAAATAAGGTACATACAGCAATATGCTTTGCCCAGAAATACTCCAACATGTATATCATTAACTGGAGTTCCATATGTGTTTGCAGATTTGTTAAGGTAAATTTTCATATAATCAAATGCACAAATCTTAAAGTCTACTTATTCAAAGAGTTTTGCCAAATTCACCCACCTGTGTAAATCCAACCCTCCATCAAGATAGGGAATATATCCTTCACACCAGAAAGTCCCTTTCCCATTGAATTCCACGGCCTCCACCTCCACGGGAAATACTGTTCCAATTTTTTTCCACAGAGCTTAGTTTTGTCTGTTCTAGGAAATCACATGGATTGAGTCATACTGTGTAAGGCCTCTTAAGGTCATCCCAATGTTTCCAAGATTCACGGTGTCATTGTATATATCGGTCATCTGTGTCTTCTTTTTACTCAACAGTATTCTGTTGTGTGGATATGCACATTCTTCTGTCCATTCTTCTGTTGATGGACGCCTGGGCTGTTCCTAGTTTTTTTCTATTGTGAATAAATCTGCTATGGACTTGTGTTTTTAATTGCTGCTTTTGTGGTCATATGTTTTCATTTGTTTTGGGTAAATGTCTAAGACTAGATTTGCTGGTTCATACCATAGGTTAATGCTTGGATTTATAAGAAGGATCCAGCACAGCCCCCCTCTCAAACCTGGGCCCATGCCCCCTCCCCTCCTCTGCCCCAGTGCAGATGCCAGCCTGCTGGTGCCACCACCTCCCTCCATGGCAAATTCTCTCTTGGGATCCTCCCCTCCCTGTTCACTCTTGTCATTGGGCCTTGTTCAGGACTCCTCCAGTCCACCAGGTATGCTTCAGCATCTAGAACTCCAGCTCTTTCATTCCACCTGGAGGGCGTGTTTAATCACCAATGGGTGGGCCCCACCCCCAGGTTTCAGTAGGTTAGGCACCGGGCCTGAGAATTTGCATTTGAACAAGTTCCCAGTGATGCCAATGCTGCTGGCCAGGACCACGCCTTGAAAACAGTTATTTTAGGAATGTGTCTTGTGCCTAGGAAGGGGGGATGGAGCCGAAGAACAAGTGCTGAGGGGGAAGGAATAGCAACTGCCTTCTGGAAGGAAATAGAGGACAGAGTTGAAAAAACTAGAAGGTTCTAGGATGGATAGGCCTCAGGGGAAGGCTAGAAGGAGCAGGAGAGGGATCCTGGGCAGGTTCAGACTAGAGGGAGGTGAGATGCCTGGGAGCAAAACCGAAGGAGACACTGACTCCCAGGTTCCTACAAGTGCAGGGGCAGCACTGAGAGTGACTGTCTCTTTAAATGTTCATGGGCAGGACATGCGTGGTCATCGGCAGGGTCATGGGCAAAAATGACCCTGGCTGGCTCCACCCCAGCTCCAGCCCTGCCTGGGTGGGGGCCCATGTGTTTGTCAGGCTGTCAGGTCAGCAATGCAGCCAGTGTTTTCATGAGTAGCCACCTTCTGTGGGACTCGGCATCCCTGATGGAAAATTCTTCTTGGTTAGAAGCATGGCTTTAAAAGTCTAGATGGGGGAGAAGGTAGGGGAGAGAGAGAGAGAGAGAGAGAGAGAGAGAGAGAGAGCAGGGAAGATAGCAGACAAAGGGACAAACAGCTGTGTGTGGACTCCTTGCTAATTAAAGTGTGCCTCCTGGACCAGTGGCACCAGCATCACCTGGGGAGATTTAAAAAATTTGAATGCCCAGGCCACACCCCAGAATCTGCATTTTAATAAGATCCTCAAGTGCTATAGGAGGCGGGACCCAAAAAGAGGTGGTTAAGCCATGAAGGCAGAGCCAATGGATTAATGTAGCCTTGTCTCTGGAGGGGGTTGGGTATAGAAAGATGAATTCGCCTCTCTTGCCCTCTCCTTGCCCCCTGCCATGGGAGGATGCAACAAGAAGGCCTTTGCCAGATGCAGCCTCTTGATCTCAGACTCCCCAGCCTCTGGAAGCATGAGGTTTGGTTCTTTCTAAATGACCCAGTCTGTGGTGTTCTGTTACAGCAGCACAAAATGGACTAAGACAGGACCTTTCTCCAATACCCCGTGCGTGTTTCCACCTTTGTGCAATGCTTCCTTCTGGTGGGAATTCCTACCCTGCCTTTCTTAGTCCCACACTTCCTACCTACCTCTCCATGAAGCGTGGCCCCAGCACCCCATCCTCCAGGGCTCCCCCTTCCCAGCACCCTCCGCCTCCACCTACTTAAGCTTTAGGTTTTGGCTGAGAGTTCACATCCTTTAGGGAGCCTTCTTTGACCACCTTCTCCCAAGCTCAGGTTAGGGGGCCCCTGATCCCAACATCCCCCCTAGCCCTTTATTTTGTCTGAATGTCAGCCGCCAAGAACCCTGTAGGCACTCTCCGTGTCTACCTTGTAACCCAATAGGTAGTCCCCAGACGTGTGCCTGGAAGCTAAATGAATGACATCAGGAGCCTGTGATCAACACACTTCACAACGAATTCTTTCTCCAAACCTGTGGCCTTTACCATCTTGATTCGACTTGATGTGTAGAAGGTAATTGGAGAAGGAGGAGGATCTCATTAATTTAGGTCTCTTTCCTCCTGCCATTAAACACAATTATCTACCTGCTAGAGGAACAGAGTTTTCTGGAAGGTGAAAAATCTGCTGATTTGCAGGCCTGGGTGGATCTCAACCACAGCCTCGGTGCAGGAAGCCCTTTCCCACCTGCTGCTGTCATGTGGGGAGGGCACAGGGCAAGAATGAACAGCAGCTGCTGAGGGCAGGCATTCTGTCTGCTTGGATCACTGAGGTGTCCTCAGCACATGGTAGGTTCTCAGCAGATATTTGCTCAATGGAGGAATCTCTTATTCATGCAGCTAAAGGAAGGAGAGGGTGGGGAGGGCTGGGTGGTTCACCCAAGTTCACCAAGCTGGAGCTTCAGAACTGAGTCCCAGCTTCCTGTGCAAGGCCCCTTTCTACTGCCCTGGGTGTGTAGTATCGAACCTGGTGCAGGATTCATGCTCCAAAATGTGCCAACTTTCTATGTCCTCTCTGATCACACTTTCCCCATCATTTCAAGGGCTGGGGTGTTGGTACCCAATGTCGGTGCTTTGCTGAAGTCCTGCAAGCACATTTTCCCACAGCCCAGCATCTTCTCTGGCTTTGGCCCCTGTGGAGCCAATGTGCAGGGTGATCGAGTGTGCCCAGAGACACTTTCCTTCCCTCTACCTCTGGACAGATTTCTAACTGCCCATCCCACTGTAAACATAAAGCAAAAGAGTCTCCCCTTCCCAGTCCAGCCCTCAGCTCAGCGTCTGGCGGGGATACTTAGTGCTCAAAGAGAAGAGCAAAGAGAGGCTAAAGCAAGCACTTCGTACTTGCTGCTAAGTCAAGCAGGGACAGATGGTGGCTGCAACATGGCAGCGGCTGGGGCAGCTCAGTCAGGGTGAAAGCTGTCCCCTCCCATATCCCCCAGCAGCAAATGGTGGGGAAGCCACAGCTCCTGCCCAGAGAAGCCGATGACCAGATCCCAGCACATCTCCTAGTTTCTCTTAACACTTGCTGTTGACGGGACAGCTGATGGCCTATAAAGGATTTGAATTTTAGTCTTAGCTCCATTACTAACTTACCAAACAACTTTGGGTAAGTCAGTCCACACCATCTAGAACATTCAGGAAAAGTTGCCTTAAAGGAATGGAAACGAGCAACAGTAACTGTCATTCATTTAGTACCTGACAGTTTCTAAAGCACTTTCACATATGTTAATACCATTTCATTTAGTCTTCAGAGCAGGTGTGTGTGCCCATTTTACAGATGAGCAAATAGACAGATGGGTTAAGGACTTGCCCGCAGTCAATCACACAAGCACACAAGACAGGGCTGGAACTTGAATCCATGTTTTCTGACTAAAACCTTGGTTCTCCCCTCTTCATCACCAGCCAACTGACTTGGGCAAACACTTTCTGATCCCACACTGCACGCAAGGCACCATAGACAAGCCAAGTAAGGTAGAGGCTACAACCCCTGCCCTCTAGAAGCCCAGAATCCAGTGGCGGAGCCAGACACGTATTTCACGAATGATTCTACGGGAAAGGGACCAAGCAACCGAGGGTGGCAAAAGCAGCAGGGGCTGGTGGCCCTGTCAGGGTGAAACAGGTAAGGCTGAATGAAGGAGGGGACATGTAACCACCTGGGAGGATGAGTAGGGGCTCAGTAGGAAAGAGAGAGGGTGGAAGAGGCAGAGACATGTCACCGCCAAATGCCCAGAATATGCAGAGGGGACAGCGGGTCCCAAGTGTGCAAAGACACAGCAGATGGGGAGGCTGGAGGAGTCACTGACGTAGAGCAGGAAGGTCTCCGGCCGGCAGACTGAAGAGTCCAAGTGTCTCCCTCTGTGTGGCTGGGAAACTTTGAAAGGCTTTAAACGCTGTCACCTAGCTCAGGTTTACTTTAAAACTTAATTTAAAAATAATTTTCTTGCTATATAGGTTCTTGATTTAAAAAATGGAAATAAGCAAAGGAAAAATAAATCACCTTTACATTGCCCAGAGATAATCAATATTTTCTATGAATAGATAACATTTTTCAAAAATGTCATTGTACAGTTAATATTCCTGTGTAACTTTTTTCCCACTTATTTTGTGAACATCTTACATGTCAGTAAATATTCTGCAGCCATGGCTCTAATTTTTCTAATCTTTGGAGGGTCACCGACTGCCCTGAGAGATCTGATGGGCACAGACCTTCTCTCCAGAAAGCATGTACCCCGGTACACACCGGTCACGTCTGCCGGGCAGAACTGCAGGCCCGGGGTTGCCGGTTCTGTGGATTCTTCCATTTCTCATGTGAAATCATCTATTTTTTAAAATATTTTAAACTCAAAATATTAACAAAACAAAACAAAAACACTGTGGGGATCAAATAAACTTTTTGAAGGTCTCAGTCTGTTTTGGAGCAGCTGGTTTATAATCTCTGGCCAAGGCCAAGGTCGAAAGTATTATAATCAGATGCTTCCAACCTCATCTCCCATGACTCACCTTGACTCACACAGCCAAAACCCTCTGTACAACTCCCACCTCCACGCCTTTGCTCATGCGGATTTCATACATGAAACCCCTGCCACCCCCACTGTCCAGATCCCACCCAGTCTTTGCAGGGCTTTGTGACTCTGCTTCTGGGGCACTTGCCATGGCTCTCTCTGTTCATGGCTACTGTGACCCCATCTCTAGTCCCTCCACTAGACTGGGAACTCCTCGGGCAGCACGATTCACAGAGATTCCTCTCTGTGCCCCCCAACTCAGGGCCCCCAAAGAGCCGCCCTGTAGTGGTGCGCAGGAACGCTAGTGGGGTGACAGACCCATCAGTGTTCATCCTGGTGCAAGTGAATTCTTCCCTTGGAGCAGAAGGAGGGATAATTACAGCCTGGCTTCAGCAATCTGCTACGCATTCATCCCTCAGGGGGTGTGAATTGCTGTGAAGTTCTTATCCTGGGGAAAGCAGAAAGTGATTCTCAAAGGAAGATTTAAAAGGAGGAGCAAAAGAAGAAAAGGTTTTGTAAAACTTGTAGAAAAGGAGACAGAACCAGCCTGGTGCAGTCAGGAGGCAGGTTGAGCCCAGCCCTGCTCTGACATGATTTCCGACAGGTGTCTTACCTCTCTGAACAGGGAGGGACATAACCAGATCACCTCCTACGGCCTCTCCTTTCTAAATTAATACGATTCTGCATGGCAGTCAAAGGGATTTATAGTACCCTTGGTTAACCCAATCTGGAGACTGCAGGGGCTGACCTTCAGTGGTGTCTGTCTGTCTGTCTGTCTCTCTCTGATGGGTTCTCTATAAGGGAGAGGGCCAAGCCAGGAGCTTCCACCCAAAGCCCACTAGCAAAGCTGCCCCTGCCACCCTGGAGGTGATCACTTGGTGAGTGCCTGCCCACCTCAGAATGTTTCCAGCCACTGGAAGTCCCACTGCTGGGCAGATGCCAGGACCTACCAAGACTGTTTCTGGGCCATCGCGAAGCAGGGCTGAGATAGCACCTACAGCGCCTTGAATAGGCCACTGGAACTCCCTGAGCCTGCTTCTCCATCAGCAAGATGTGAACAATTAATCCAATTCTGCAGGAAAGTTGAGATTTTAACATTAAAAAATCCAGCACAGAGCCCAGCACATGATAGCTGCCTAATACATGATAGGCCTCTCTGTCTCATGAGCCGCAACTTGATATGAACAAGTCAGCCTTTGGTCACAGCCCAAGGCAATTCTGCAGACACAGGAATCTAGTTTTATCTTTAACAGAGAGACCCCAGCCTCACCCTAATACAGCCGTGGGGGAAATGACCCCAATAGGACAAATGGGCAAAGGACGGTGACTGCAGGAGGCAGAATCGAATGATTGAATGCTGGAGGGAAAAGAGAAGTTGGATCAGGTCACGGAGGGCCTCAAATCCCTCACTGGATGTCAGAGACCATGAGGTACGATGGGCCCCAGCCGTGGGGGCTGTCTTAATTGTCTGGAATTATTCCTGAGCTGGCTGGACCTGGGTTCCAGGGAACAAGGACCAATGCACAAAGCCCCAGACTCTGAGCAGGGCCCAAATGGCACTTCCTAATGGCAAGGACTGGCAACCGATGAGAAGGGGCTCTGGGCTGAGTGAAGCTAGAACCCCCAGTTCACAAATAGGGAAACTGAGGCCCATGGCCAAGAGATGAGCACTCAGAGGCAGGTCCAGAACTCGAGTTTCCTGAGTCCTTCCTAGGCCCCCACTGCCTCCCAGGAGAGGAAACCAGGAGGCAAGATGGGGTAATGGCTTCAGGCACACAGACCCAAGAGCTGAGAAAGAAGAAACCATTGCAAATATGAGGTCAAACATTGCCCCCCTCCACCAGGCACTCTGCTCACCTGTGTCATCACTTCGTCTCTTCCAAACAGCCAGTTTAGCATCACTGGCTTCTATCTTAAAAATTAATTCCTAAATCCCTGCCTACTTTTTTAAAATTCTGAGATTATATGTTCAACAAGCATGCTTCCTCATAGCTCATAACCTCTGACTTTTCATTCTCTGGTTCATGGCTCACCCCACTGCTGTACCCTCAAATCCTAATTCAGTGCCTGGGACATTAGAAGGTCTGCAATACAGGTTAATAGAGGGACTGGCTCATTCATTTGTGAGCATGTCCCCTGGCCAGCCCGAGCCTGGTGCTGGGGACACAGAAATGCATCTGAGTAGCTCCCTCACCCTGTATAGCAGCCTCATACCTGGCTCCTTTGGCTGGGGCTCCCTGGAGGCAGATACTCTGCATTACTCGTCACTGCTCCCCATGGCACCAGGACCAGCCCAGAGACCACAGGATTAGCTGCTACAACCTCTTGGTGTCTGCTCACCCCTCTCTGCATCTGTGACTCTCCTTCCCCCCTTTCCTTCCATTTTCCCTCTCTCCTGATGTCTGCTCTAGTTCATAAACTTGCTCACATTTCTTTTTTTCATGGCTTCGCTTAGAGATAAAGTTAAGCTCCCAGCCATTTACCCAACCCGTGGCCAGGATGACTGGTGGCAATGATCAGCATAAAACACAATTGACAAGCTAGAAGTCCACATGGTGGAAACTTTTATTGACTAAAAATTGACCAAAGAATCAAATCTTCTTGACAACTATGTTGATTTGCTCAATATGACCCAGCAAACTTGGGCTTGGTTGCAAGAGTGGCCATAAAAGGAAAACACAATGGCAGATGCAATCGTAAGTCAATTTAAAAACAAAACAAGTCTTCATGGTAAAATAATAGCCTTGATCAAAATAATTTCAGTACGACTAAAATGAGAATGGGAAAACTTGAGAAGAGAAATGTGACCAAAGGAGTCGATTAATTTTATGGTGCTTGCTTTAAAAAACCATTTTCCATAAAAATTAATCAGTGTTGATACAACAGTCAGTAGCTGTTATTAAACTGTTGGTAGCAGCAGAGTCGGGTGCCCAGGCCTGGGGTGCAGTGAGGGGGCATGGACGAATTGCTGTTGGTTACCTGTCTGTCATCTCTTGTGACTCACTGCGCACCCAGCTGCCTGCCATGAGCTACCCAGGTTCCTCCTGATTTGTAATCATCACTGTCTTACCAGTGGTTTTTTTTGTACTTCCAAAAGAGTTGAGTTTTTACACTAATCGCTGCCTCCTTAATCAATTAATGAGACTTAAAAGGTCATTTATCATTGGAAATTGCGACGGGAATCACCAGAGCACTACATTGGCCCGCCGACGCTAAGGAATTGCATCCTACATTGATAATTGTACCCTGGCTTTAATGAGATTCTTATTAACATATACATTATTAATTAGACCATTAATGCAGATGTCATTTTGAGTCACACCAGGATTCCCGATGGCTCGCGTGGTTATTAAACTTCGCTAATTTGCACAATGAATTAATATTATATTAAAGGTTCTCTCCACTGTGTATACTAAATTAAACTCTTACTTCCGACATCTCACCCACAGCATCCGCTCATGCTTGTTAGGCAGAGGGGCAAGACGGAAGCCTTTCCATTCTAAGACCTGAGAACGTCCTATCTGGCAAATGGCTCTGGTGTCTGTAAGTAGATAGGGAAGGACAGGATGAGAGAGTGGGGAGGAGAAAGGAAGCCCCTTCCCTCCTCCCACCGCCCCACACCCCTGAAGGGGCCTACTGTTCTTTCATTAGCAAGGTTTCCTAATGCGTCTAAAATAGGATATTTGAAATTTTTTTATTACAAAGTTTCATTTATTCATTGTAAATAATTTAGGAAATACACATAAGCAAAAAGGAGAAAGCGTTCACTACCCATTCTCTCAACACTTGGTAATTACTACTCTGAACATTCTCATGTGATAGTTTAGTCTATTTTCTCTATACTTAAATAGACATCCTTTTGCACAAGCAGAATAATACTGTACCTATTGGTTTCGAACCTGCCTTTTTAACTTAGTATTTCATTAAAGGTTCTTCTAGAGCATCATTAACTGTCATGTTACATGTATCAATCTACTCCATTCCTTTAAGTGGCTGTGGGGTGGTCAGCTTTATGTGTCAACTTGGCTAGGCTACAGTCGCTGGTTATTCAGCCAAACACTAATCTAGATATTGCCATGAAAGTATTTTGTAGATGTAAGCAAGGCCCATAATTGGTTGGATGTAAGTAAGGGAGCTTATCCTGTACAATCTGGGTGGGCTGTACTCAATCCACTGGAAGGCCTTCAGAGCAGAGCTGAGGATTCCCTGAAGAAGAAGTAATCCTACGCATGGAACCCAGCTTCAGCTTATACCCAAGAGTTCCAACCTGCCTTTCCTGATGGCGTGCCTTGCAGATTACGGACTTGCCTAACCAGCCTCCACAACTTTTTGAGTCAATTCCTTGCAAGCAAGTAAGCAATAAAAAATAAATGACCTTCTGATTCTGTTTCTCTGGTTTATCCCTGACTAATACAGGCTGCATCATAAATTTTTTAACCAGTCCACCGTTCTTGGACATTGTGTTGGGTTGTATTGCTGTCAATGTGGCACCATTGCTCCTGTTTCAAGCTGGAACTACACTTCCCTGTATGCTGTTTCCTGTAGGGTTCCAGGATGGGGATTGCCAATGAGAAGAACTTGTGCAAAATTTGCAGGGAAGAAGCAAAAGGGAAGCCACTACTGTTGGGAGGGAATGGCAGTCAGAGACAATGGCAGTGTCACCAGGCGCAGCAGCTTCGGCAGACGTCATGGCTTTGCAGACCTCCCCATGAGCTCCCATGCCATGAACCCACTTTGGTGGCCAGACACCTGCAGCTTCTCAGACTGTCCCACAAGCTCATCTTTTCTACCTGTGCTACCTGCACGTGTGTTGCAGGCAGAAGCGGCTAGCAACAGTTTCTCAAACCCTTCAACTTTCCCTTCCTAGAAAGACCTCACTCTCGCAGCTACTCCCAGAGTTGCATGAACCCTGACTCCTGTATTAAAGCCTTTATTCCTCTAATGCTTGTAATGGGTCTGTTCTCCTGATTGAAACCACTAGTGGTTCAGGGGAACAGACCCTTAAGAAAGGAAATGTGAAAATCTTCCACTACTATTAGAATTAAGGGAATTAACGTCACCATTTGCTAGATCATGGTAGTCCATAGCATCAAGCGGCAAAACATGTGCTTAAATTACCTGTAGTCATCTGAATTCAGGTACATGTAGTAAGAAAGTCAGGTGACCAACTAGCTACTGCAACAGAGCCGTGGAAACAGAGTTTAAGGACTGAGGGCTAGTTAGCTACGTCTGACTGTGCTGAAGAAGTTGGAGCTCAGGCTTTAAGTTCCCAACTCAAGGCCAGGAAGGAAAAGATAAGGCCTTGATGACTGCTCCAAAATATTTCTTGGGTTCAAAGCCACAGAAGTCACTGCTGTGACCATGTTCTTCATCACCTTAAGGCAGCAGACCTGATAGAACAGTAGATTGGCCTTTTACAGACTCATTTACGGCATGAGCTGGGTGACAAGCCTTTGCTGGGCTGGGGTGATGTCCTGCAGAGTGAGGTATGTGCTCCAAATCAGTGACCAATCTATGGTACGTTCTCCTGCAGCCAGAGTCACAGGTCCAGGAATCAAAGAGAGGAAATAGAAGTGGCTCTATCACTATTGCTCTTAATGAGGCAGAAGCAACATTTTTATTTCTATCCTTGTGACTCTGGGCTCTCTGGCATAGATGTCTTGATTGCCAAGGGAAGACTACTTCCATCGATGGACATAACAGTCCACAGAACGGGAAGCTGAGATTGCCACCTGGCCACTTTGGGATCCCCTGCCATTGAACCAAGAGGCAAGGAAGGAGGTGCTGCACTCACTGGAGTGACATCCTGATCACCAAGTGGGATTAAGTTGCTACTACACAATGGGAGCAAAGAAGAGTCTTTCTGGGACCCAGAAGACTTTTCTGGGATGCCTCTTAGTACTCCCATGTCCTGCAGTAAATGTTAATTGAAAACAACAGCACAGTCTAATGACACAGACCCTTCAGGAATGCAGGTTTGAATTATCCACTACACAGGGAACCATAACCAGCAAAGGCAGTTGCTGAGGGCAAAAAAGGTTAAGAAGTGAAGTGGAAGGAAGTATAGAAGGAAATGTGAATGTTCCAAAAGCTAAGCATACAGGCTTCCCTGCCTTAAAGGAATCCTCTTATGTTTAGAAGGATCTTTGAAATAGCAAGTTCTCCTGGTTGAGGTTTCACAGATATTCAAATGACAAAAGTCAGTTTGGCCACAGTTTTCCCCAAGCCTCACCTGCCGAGGGAAGCAGTGTCCTCCTCTACACTGTTCAGAGCACACAGCTCTATGCCCAGAGGTCCAGCTGTCACCCACATGGCTTCTGAATGCAAATTAGAACAAGATGCCCCTCTCCCATGGAAAGTTTTAAACGAGCTATATTATTTATTTCTTAACAATTACAACATAAAACAAAGTTGTAGAACATAAAAGAATACTTGAAATTCATTGAGCTCTAACCTTAGGATTTGTGTGCCGTATGTACATTAAATGGAAAGAAAGGATTTTAAACAAAGTAGAAAATTTGAACTTTTACTCACAATAATAAGAACTAGAATATAATCGTTGTCAAATTGTTAAATAAGTTGTACAGCACACTCTTGAGCCTGACCTCACATCCTCTAGGCGACCTTTTCCACTCCAGCTGTTTCTGAGACAACCAGCTGCGCGCAGGTGTAACCTGAGAGCAACTTACTCAGCTGCCCCCCCAACCCCCGCCACTCCTCGGCCTCTTGTTTTTTGCTTGAGACTTTTCTGCTGTGTCCGTACAGGGCATTCTGACAAATGTGCGAACTTCGAAGTACAAGGGAGTTAACCCCTCACAGGGCAACAACCTTTGACCAGTGGGGGATTGGCACCAGTGGAGAAATGCTCCCTTCTTCTGCCCCGTGGGCAGACACTTCTGGAATGCACTGGACATGGCTCCTCACAGGGTCCCAGCCGGATGGCGCGCAGGTGCTCACAGCGGTGACCAGCTGAATGGCTGCATGACTTTCCCCTTCTTCATTCTTTACAATTCCTTGGAGGCCAGTTTCCCAAAATAAACCACTTACTCACAAACCTTTGTCTCAGCCTCTGCTTTTTAGAAAAATCTAGCCTAAGTAAGACACATATCTCGCTTCCACGAAAACAAATTATAATCATTCTAATGCTTCCTTGTTCAAATAACTTATTTTTCCTAGAAATAGTCGCTAGATTTGACGGATTACAAATCGTAAGGAATTTTAAATACATTTTAATTTCAAGAAGCTATGTTCTCCGTTGGCAACCGATATTGGCAAAGTTAAATATGTTCTGAGAGCTACAAAAGTGTTCAGAAATGTGTTCAGTAAATTATTGATGCAAGTGTGTTGCTAAACGTCAACAGGAGAGTTTAGAAAACAGTTTAAGGTTTTAGTTCCTGGCAAGTCGATGCCCCATGGACAGCATAACAGTCATTCAATTGTAAATTTTTACATAATTACAGTAGTTCAAGTTCATCATGATTCTTTCAATTATATACCTCATCTAGAAGAATGAAAGACCATATTTTTCAGCATTACAAAGCTTCCTTCTAAAAATAATATTGTTGTATCCAACATTTCTTAAAAGAAATTGATTTTAAAATTTTATGTGGGTCATAACTGAGCTGATCACAGAATTCAGAGTTAAAGTGAGTCTTCTGACTTTTTTTCCTCATATTCCCTTCTTTAGTTGGCATCAATGATTTCCAATTTGTTTGGCATCAAGAATACATATATTTTTAAATACCATCATTTAATTTTCTTCAAGTAATTTTTAATTCCTCTGATGCTTTCAAAGGCATTTTGTATACCAGTTTTGGTTCCTGCATCTTTTTACTAATACTAATTTTACATAAAACATCATGTCCGGTTGGTACCAAGAAAAATAATTTATTCTTTTCTTAATTCTTTCTTTATTTTTCATTTTTATAGAAATAGGGTCCCACTATGTTATCCAGGCTGGTCTCAAACTCCTGGCCTCAGTCTCAGCCTCCCAAAATACTGCGATTATAGGCATGAGCCACCATGCGTGGCCAAGATAAGTAAGTCCAAAGTGTATATTTTTGAGAGTGTGTCTGAAGATTGCATCCTACAATTTCTATTTTCATAAACCAGGTCTCTCAATTATAAAAGTTATTTTTCCTTCAGAAGTAAAAATGGAACAATATGAATCAACAGAGTTAGAACAAGATATTTTATTTTCATCTGCCAGAAAATTGTCATAAATGGGTATATTACCCACCTTGAGAGTGAAAAACTTTATAATAAACATATTTTCTAATTTTCAAAACAATGAAGCTGTCTGCAAAGCAAATGGCACCTTGAGATATGACACCCTTATGCAGTGTGCAACCTGAACAGCTGCACATGGGAGCCACACGGACAATGTATCTTCTCAGCATTTAGGACTATCCCCATAACCTGGCCCCAACCTACCTTTTCAGCCTCCCATTTCACATGCGCTCTGCTCCAGCTAAATAAGCACTTCCTATGCCAGGCTTCTGCTTGTGCTGTGCCCTCTGCTTCTACCCCTGGTGGCATCCTATCCAGGGGGGACCTCCCTCTTTCAAACCTCCATAATGTTGTTTGCAAATCATCTGGGCCTGTCCTCCTGACCAGACTGTGAACTCTCCAAGACAGGGAACAGACCTGCTCCATCTCCACTCGCTGGGAGTCAAGCCCAGCTCAAAACAGGCTCAGAAAAGTGGGATGAATGGAAGAATGACAAGGATCCAGGAAACTCTCTGAGGATCACGGCATTTCTTGGCAGTGGCACTGACTGCTGCTGGTATGAACACAGGGCTGATTCTCTGAGGGCCCTTCATGGGCAGAGGGACCCCTGCCTTTGGAAGCAGGGAGACAGGTAACTGTGAGGAATAAACCTTCTTAATCAGCCTGCCCTTCAGCTAGGATCATCTGTGGACACGGGAGCCTTTGCTAACTGCCTCAGCAATTTCATTTCGTATTTGTTGAACACCTACTGTGTGCTTGGCCCTGAGATAAACCAGACACAGACTCTGCCCCAGGGAATTTACAACTTGATAAGGAAGACACGCATGGATTCATGATGACAGTTCAATGTATTCATAAGTGCTTTGCTAGAGGAAAAGTGTATCAGTCTGGGTTCTCCGGAGAAACAAGAGAGCAAGAGAGAGAGGGTTACTATAAGGAACTGGTTCATGCAGTTATAGAGGCTCGGAAGTGCCAAGACTATAGCTGACAAGCTAGAGACCCAGAAGAGCCAATGGTATAAGTTCCAGCCTGAGTTTGAGTCTGAAGGCAAGACAAGATTGCTGATGTTCCAGCTCAAAGGCAGTCAGGCAGAAAGAAAGAAAAATTCTTTCTGAGCCTTTTGTTCTGTTCAAGTCTTGAACAAATTGCATGAGGCCCACTCACACTGGGGAGGGCAATCTGCTTCACTCAGTCTACCGATTCAAACGTTAATCCCATCCAGAAACACCCTCACTTACACCCAGAAATACCAAATAACTGGGCACTCTGTGGCCCAATCAAGTTGACACATAAAACGAACCACCACAGAAGGGCTATTTTGTGCAGGCACGAATCAGTCAGCACCTGGAGGAAGAGAGATTAAAACTGAGATGAAGCCCGAGGAGTTTCTCAGGGAGGAAGTCTGGGGATGAAATTCCAGGCAGAGGAAGCAGCATGTACAAAGGCATATAGACATGAAAGAGCGCGGCCTCTCAGGAGAACTGAGGTTATTTGGTGTGAGCGGAGCACTCAGATATGAATGGGGAATAGACCCTAGAGACGGTACAAGCCAAGGCATAATGCTTTGGAGTTTGTACATTATCCTGAAACTGGTAGGGACCCTTTGATGGGATGTAAGCAGCAGAGTGACATGACTGGAGTTTTAGGGAGGTCATCCTGGCATGATCCACATGCCCTCAAGGCTGAGCCAAGCAACATGACCCTGAGGGTTCAGGAAAAGTAAGAGAGGGCTATGGGTCACCCAGAGATCTTGTTAAAACACAGTTCTGATTCAGGAGGCCTGAAATGGGGCCTCAGATTCTGCATTTTTAACAAACTCCTAGGTGAGGCTGATACTGCTGGTCCATGGACCGCACTCTGAGTAGCAAGGGAAGGAAACTTATTTGCTGGCCCAGTCACTGAATGCTGTGAATTTATAGATCACCTCCTATATTCCCAGGTTTTCACTTGTGCAGGATTGAAACCATTTTCCCTGGGCCCTGCCTGTCCCATCCCTCCTCCATGTACATGGAAGAATCTGGAGGTGCCTGGGTCCTTAAGCAGAAGAAGAGGTCATTGGTAGGTGGAAAGTGGGCCACAAGGTCATGAGACTCAGGCTGGTGTACAGCAGCCCCGATCCTGTGACAAGCACTAAAGGGACATATTCATCACGGGGTGTGTCCAGCCCCCACTGCTAGAGTGCTGTGCTTAGCTCCGTGAGAGACACAGTCGTGAACCACAATGCATCAGGAGTGGGTGGACAGGCCGGGGAGAGGACACAGTTCCTGTGTCCTCATTGGGAGGGCCCAATGGCTGAGGGATCCAAGGCCCAACCTGGAGAGGAACAGGCTCCACGGGATTTGGCCTCCTCCAAGTCTCTGAGGATGTCCCTGGAGAAAGGGAGCAGCCATGATCCGTGGTGCCCAGGGACTGAGTTGGACAAAGCATTAGAGTAGAATCACAGCAGGAAAGATCCCACTTCATGGTAAAAAGACAAATTCCAGCAGTCAGCTCTGCCCAGATAAAGGATGAGCCACCTTAAATGGTAGTGAGCTCCTCATCACTGGAGACATGCAAAACTATTGTAAATAGCAATAGGTTGAATGGGATGACTTACGAGTCCTGAGATACTCTTCTCCATTCATCCATCTCGAGAGATCCTAATCACGGCAGGGAGCCCAGACACCCTACAGCCCTGTTGCCTCCAAGGCCAACTCGGTTGTTAACCCTCTGTGTCAATAATCAAGCATTAATCCTATTTTTGCATTGTCCATTTGTATTTTACTACCTTTTCCTGGCTGCATCATGCTTCAGAAAAATCTCCTCCCCCTTCCTGGGCTGGGAGTCAGGAATCAGGACCTGGGCCTCTGTCATCATTTTGCTCTGTGACCTTGGGAGTGTTGTCTCTCCTCTCTGGACTTCAGGCCTGACATTAAACAGCACACCCTGCCTGATCCATCACCCACCATGACTAGTGGAAGTCCACTCAGGACGAGGACCGTCTTGAGGTTTGCTGGTGATCCCCAGGGACTGAAACGTCGTGTGTGTTCAATAGTTGTTGAATCGACACACTGACTGGGGCTGTCAAACTGAACTGAATTAAATTGAATAAAATTGAATTGAATTGAATCAACAGACATGTACAGCCCAGAACAGCGGAATGTTGGTGCTAGGTGAAATTTACAAACCATTTAGTCCCAGCTTCTCAACACCTACCCTTCCTTCCTTACCCTACTCACATTTCCTACTGAAGGACAAACGGGCTGAGAACTGTGCTCACTCCTCACAGAAAACACTGTCTGAATCACTGCACCTGTGCTAAAAAGTCCTCACTTGTTTTTGAACCAGATCTCTCCCCTGAGTTGCAGACCTATCTGGCCTCTGCCCACCAACATTCCTATGATTACGCCACTCGCACCGCAAAATCGTATCCCACTCCCTCCACACCTGCCCCTGCCCAGCTCCCACATCAGTGAACAGCTTCCCTATCCCGCAGTCCCTTAGTCAAGAAACCTGGGGTCAGCCTGGACTTTCTCAACTTTTAAAAAAAGTAGGCTGACTCTCGGGAGTGGAGAGCAATGAATGATCCCTGAGTTTATTATTTTTACATCAGTAATAAACTCAATTTTACAAGCTTAGCATAATAATTTGAAAAAGGTGCAGTGCAGAATTGATCTGAAAGTGCACCTTTCAGCAAAGCACACAAATATTTGCTGAAATAGCCAGATTATAAATTCCATATTTATCACCGTTTTTCTCCAGGAGCAGCAATCCCTCCCCACCAGGTGGGCCTTGCTGGAAACCAACTTAGATCCTGCTTTCCTGTCTAGAAAGGGCAGAATCTACTTGAAGAGCTGCAGAGGAGCCGTAGAGGGGACTGGAGGCCGGTAGACCTGGCTTCTTCTTTCCTGCTCTGTGCAATGTGCTCAGGGAGCCGGGTCAGAGCATCAGAAGGCAGATCCCTGGGCCTCACCGATTCAGCAGCTGGGACCCTGGAACATGCATTTTTTACAGGCTTCCCAAGTGATCCTGATGCAGTTGGTTTGTGGACACCATTTAGAAAATCACCCAACTAGGCCATCTCACAGGGTCTCTCTGGAGCCAACACCTAAGAAGCTGTGGAAAGCAGCCCCCTTCTGCCTGATGCTCAGCATGGGAACCGGCCATTAAGTGTGACTGCAGCCACTGCAAACCACGATTGTGTGACGCCCCGACACCACCTCCTTCTGAGTGTGGTTCCAGCCATGCTCAGGACCAGGCTAAGGAATAGACCAGCAGAACGGCTGTCTGAGGTGGTAATTTACAAAGGGCACTAACATGTTCCTAGAAATATAACAAAATCTATTTCCCAGAATGCTCCTCCAGGATAGAACCATGCACAACCGCAAAGAATCTCTGGTAACCTGGTTTGGTAACAAGATGCTAAATTGTTTTCCGAGTCAGGGCTCCTACTAGCAAGCAACAAAAACTGACTCTAGCTGATGAGAAGCAGAAACAAATTTAGCGAGAACACGGAATAGTTGGGACAGAGGCAGAACCAGGATTAGAAAATGGGCAGCAGCCAGGCCCACAGACCAAAATGTAACAAAGTATCGGGGACTCTACTACTGGCCTCAAGGCCTGCTGGCCACAGCTCACAGCAGAGCTGCTGGCACTGGGCACTGAGTGCCAACACCCACCTCACTGCCTGCACAGCCCCAGAAGTCTGGGTGCTGCCACTGCACCAGGATAGAGCCTCCCCTGTCTCTCGGCGTCCCTGGAGCAGGTGGGTCTAAGCACCTGTGGCCTCGCTGCAGGGAGGCCTGGAAAGCGGGTGTCCAGCATTTCTGGCTTCTGCCGTGAGAGCGAGGCTCTGCCTTCAGCCTTGCGTGCAGAGGCCAGGATGCCTCCCACAGGACAAGTGTCCTCTCCAGGAAGACCTGCTTACCTACAGGGCTCTGGTCCTACAGAATGGAATGATCTCATTTGGGGCCAGAAGTAAATACCTCAGGACCATAGAAAGAGGATTAGTGTTGCTGTTAGCTATCCCCTCTCTTTAAATAAATGTCAAGGCTTTAATTTTGAGCAAAGTGAAGCTATTCACCTGCCTAGAGGGGCAGATCCAAGCCTCAGTTAGAGCCTGGCCACCTCCTAATCATGAGTTCTATTGGGTCAGACCAGGAAGGAGAGACCCAGGCCCTCAGATCCAGGGAGGTCTAAGCTGATATCCAGGGAATGCTCACTGCAGCCTCTTTGTAAGTTGGTAACAGGGCTAGGGAGCAGAGTGGTCTGTGTTCTGGGCCCTGACACTGTGATGGTGTGGTCTGTAGAGTAGGAATGATCTGAAGCCGAGAACAGGGAGGAAATGCATTTTCATTTGTGCCACATGCCTGCCTCCCCCAGAGGGTCCTCCGGGACTGGGATGATGCCGCTGTGTGGCCCCTCCCCTCCGTTGTTGATCTGCACTTGTCCACGGCCAATAATTTGGCAGAAAAGATTACTGAGGCCCAGCAAGGGTCAGAGGGGGCACCGTGTCTGGCTACAACCAGAGACTGCAGGGTCTAGGCAGGAGCAGGCCGCACCCCTTTCCCAAGATCAAGACCAGTGTGGATTCCAGGGACCCTGTGTCAGCTTTCACTATCGACCTCGAAATGTCAGTGACTCACAGCGTTTATTTCTGGCTCACGTCCACATCTGCTGCGGGTCAGCGTTGGCTCTGGTCCACGCCGTGTTCATTTCAAGACCTAGATGGGATGGGAACACCGTCTCTTGGTCCCATGCGACAATGGAAATGTGCAACGGCTCTTAGAGCTTCTGCTCAGAACTGCTCACGTGGCCAAATCTGACGTCAGTGGGGCAGGGGAATGACCCACTCATCTCACAAGAAGCACAGGAAACAACGGGAAGCAGTCACACAACCCACCACGGAGCCTGCCTCGGGAAGCCAGCACAGGGGCCCCTACCGGTGTCCTCTGCCCACCTGTCCTCTGGGTTCACCACCGTCCCCACCGTCCTGTCCCCCCTGCTCCTTCCCACATTCCCCCAGGTTTGGCCCCACAATCCTAGTCCCATCTTAGAGATGTGGAGACTGAGGTCACAGAGGAGACCCAGGCCACCAAACTCCTCCCCACACCCTTCCCTGGACAAGTGGCTCCCTGCCAACCCCATCCAACCTCTTCCTATATGCTTCTAACTCTGTGTGGTAATACTGAGTATGCCCATTTCACAGATGAGGACACCGAGGCCTACAGCATAAATGACTTGCCGAGGGTCATACACAGAGAAGGCAGCATACCAGGTTTGCCCAACTCCAAAGACAGTGTCCCACCACTGCCTCTCACACTGGCTCAAATCCCTTCCTTCCCAGCCCCTGTCCACATTCAAAGCCACCGAACGTGTCGTCTGTGGTGGGGATGTCACAGCCATGCAACTGTTCCCCTCTCCACCAGCTCTAATCTTTAATTCAGACCCCCGAAGCCAGCCCTTCAGCTCCCATTGCCAGCCACAGAAATGAGGATAAATGTGGCTGTCAGCAGCTTCCTGCCTCTTTGTTTTTTAATTTACTTAGAGTTGGGCAGCAGAGATGGCAGGAGAGGAAACAGATGGCTCAGTGTGACAGATGGGATCCTATCCAGTGACACAAGGACAAGGTGAGGAGAAAGCGTGATCAAGAGAAAGCACAGTCTCCGAGTGAGAGTGCACTGCGTGAGCTCTCCTGCCAGGGCGGCAGCACTCCGGCCGGCTTGCCAGCCTCCAGGGCACCGGCTGCAGCCTCTCAGGGCTGGAATTCAACACTGTCACTTAACAGTGGGGACACTGAGGCTGGAGCAAACACAGCCTGCCCAGGGCCGCCCAGTCAGCCTTTCACAGGGCTGGGACTAGAACCCAGGACCGGTTTGAAGGGGGCGGCTCCCACGCCACCGCTGTCCGGCCTCCCGGGAAGGAGAGCAGGTGAAGGGGAGATAGCACACGGACTCTCACGTCTGGACCTCTCATGGTGCCCCACCCTGCGTGCATCCTGGAGGGAAAACACAGCTGTTTGCAGGCAGGGCTGCCCTCGGAGGGAGGGGCGCCGGGAGGGGAAGGGCCCTCCTGTTCTCCAAGTACGCTTGGCAGACCGGGGCAGGCAAAGGTGGACCACCGCAGAATCTGGGAGCCCAGCTGGGCCAGGCTGCAGAGCCCAGCAGAGAAAGTGAGAACTGGTGGCCCAGGGGCGATCCTGGAGGGAGGGGGTGACAGTGAGGGTAGGGGGCGAAGAGATGGGTCCAGAACCCTGAGCCTGCAATGGCAAAGTGCAAGTTTTACTCTTTAGGAGGTTTGTTTTTGCAAAAATAGAGAAAAGGGCTGCATTTTCCATCTCCTTAGCAGCGCAGGAAAGAAACAATGCCAGGGAGATAAAAAGATGATCCAGAAATGGAACTAACTCAGAGCCAAAGGCGACGGTGGGAAAAGCTCTCTGGGAATTCACAGAGATCTTGGGGAGCATTGGCTGTTCCTCAGAAAGGGGATTTGGGGTTCGAGCCCATCTTATCATAACAGGCTGCCTTTGGGATACAGTATTATGAAGCCACATTGCAGGAGAGAGGGAAGGGGACGTGCAGTGTTCCCTGAAGACTCAAAATACTCAAAACACACGGTTAACATAAAAAGCCACCTTCATGGATTTTCATTGTGCACTAAGAATTACTGGAGTCTACAATTAAACATAGACCTCTTCTATCCCCCTCAGCCCTTCCCCAATCCAGGACTAAGCATCAAAATTCAAAATCACTCTGGGAGAAACTAATTTGAAACCTCTATGTCACTGGAAGAGACACAGATGGTCCAAGAAGCAATGCTCCCCGTGACCTTGAGAGAACGGGGAGCGGTGTGAAGGGGAGGCCTGACTGTCATCCTCCATGAGGACGTGGCAGAGATTTGTGGGACTTCAATAGATAGCAAAACCACATTGTTAACATCAGCCAGAGCTTGTCCACGCTCGGTGCAGATTCAATAAGCACAATATTATTGCAATTTTGATATCCTGTGATTTGCACGTCCTTTTCTCCTGGTCAATAATTCCCAACTTCTTTGCTCTCCTCCAAATCCCCCAAACTCTTTCCATCCTTCAAGGCCGGTCTCCAGAGGCATCGCCATCATTCATTCATTTATTCAGCAGATACTTTTGAAACCTGCTTTTGCCAAGCACTGGAGCTGCATTGGTGATGAGGACAGACTTGGCCCCGGCCCTCGGGGAGACTTTTCCCATCCTACAGTCTCTTTCATCTTTGGCCTCTCCTCCCAGTGGCCCTCACACGTTTGACCTTCAGTGATGATCACACAAGTCTGTGTCTAATCCTCCCCACCGGAAGACAGAGCTCCTGAAAGACTGCGACGGGGCCTTCCTCTAAATGGACCAGCACAACGCCAAACACTCATCAGATCAGAACCCAGCAATGACCTTTCAAATAGATGAGCCAATCGCTTAACCTCCGCCGCCTCTTCATCTGTATAATGGGAAACATTATCTCAGGGCTTTCTGAGCTGAATTTTCTGAGTCGATGAATGTGAAAGCACTTTGCAAATTGCAAGCCTCTAAGCCCCAGAAGGGAATACGCCTTTATTCACCACCATGACCACCCAAGGGTATTAAAAAGGAACTCTGTCCAGCTCTTCTCCAGCTCAGGGGTGGCAGTGTGAACCTCACCAGAATCTGAGACAAAGCAAGTGCGGAAGAAGCCCCCAGCCCACTTCCCTCCCTGCAGTTAACAGGCGGATCCATTACCATTGGCTCATTTTTAATCATTGCAGTTGTTATGGCGAGTTTTCTCTGCTGATTGCTCCGGTTAAGAAGCCCTAATCAGTGGAAGGGGCGCTGGGCTGGAGTGCTCCTTTTGTCTGCGAGCCCCATCTTCGAAGCTGGGGGAATGGGTGTTGGGAATGGGGTGTCAGTGCGTCTCAGTATCCAGGGGCTTTACGGAGCCTCAAAGGTTTTTTCTGATCTGACCTCTAAGGGAAGAAGAGCTCCAGAGGTAATCCCATTATAGAAAGGCACCCCTGGAAATTTTCATTAAGTTGATGCACACCGTCCATCTTTCATCATCACCAGGCAGGTTTTCTCACTCTTTTGACACGGAAACAGACAGGTGGGGTCGTTTTGATTTGGGCTGCCTGGTTTTTTTTTCCTCCAGGGAAGCCACTTCCTCTGGCTTGCATGATAATTGAATTTCACGGATGGAATCTTCCACATACTTCTCAATTAGGGATGTGTACAGGCGGCAAGATTTTTCAGGTGTTGATCTATGATTGTCACTCTATTTTTACCTTTAAATTAATCTTCTTAATTTCTGCCAGCTCTAAATCCGGCTTTGCTAAATAGCATTATTCTGACTTAAATGGTCTAATCTGTTTGTCGTAAACTGGGTACAGCTAAAACTCGTGTATGCGGGAGTCTTCCCCATTAATCACGGCTGACAAGAAGTCAGAAATCAAAAAGCAAAATAGTCTCCGAAGGGGAAGTGCGGAGAGAGTGGGGCGGGCGGCCAGCTGGGTGTGAGGGCCGGGCTGGGGGACAGGGCTCTGCGGTTCAGGCAAGTCCCTGCCCGGGGTCGGGGGGGGGGGGGGCGGGGCGGGGGGGGGCTTCGGTTTCTACTTCTGTTTAAAAAAGCAAAACAAAAAAACAAACAAAGAAGGTAAGAAGGAAGCAGACTGGGGGTGGGAGGCGTGTCAGATCACCTGAGTCCTCAGGGACCTTTTCAGCTGCAACGTTCTCTGAGCCTGTACAGGACCTCTCAAAAAAAGTGCCACCAAAAAATTTGACTTCTTGGTATTCAAATGCACAGCTGTTACTGACGCTTAACAACAGTAGGAGGACCTGGTCTCAGTCACTTTATCACAGCAGTATAAAGGAACACACGGCAAAGCTGGGCCCCTTTCAAGTCCCATCCTCCCAAGCAGCTCGAGGAGAAGGGCCCTGCGTGGTGCGAGCACATCTTAAACGCCTCTCAACGCAGCGCCAGGCAGCTCCCAGGGTGGCGAGGAGGGAGCACCCCACGTCTCAGTTCCTTTGTCAAGCGGCAGAGCCATCCAGTACCCGCTCCGTAGCAGTATATGTGGTTTCTTTGTTTTTGTCCATATAGGGTAAAGATTGCTTTCTTTGAAGGCATATTTATTAAGGAGTTGATTTTAAAGAATATAAGTTAATGCAGAAGCTATGTGGCTATGGCAAAAATTAAAAGTAGTAAGAAAGTCTGGTTTTGCAGGCTCTGGAAAATGTTTATTTAGTGCCTAGTAGAGGGCCAGGGGCTATTCAGGCACCAGCGAGACAGGTAAGCAGCTCATTTAGGTCCTTGACCTCCCTCCCAACCCCCCACTCCTACTTCCTGAGTGTCCCTTCCACCCTTCCACCCCGTACCACGCCAGCCTGGATGCCAGCGCTGATCAAGGAGCCAGCACCCTCATCCCCCCTAAACCGCAGCTCAGCAGGGTGACCAACTACACGGGTTTTTCTGGCCCCAGGGGTCCCTGGGATGAGGGAGTTGGTCATCCTACTGGCGCACCCACCAGCTCCTGGTCACACCTCCCTCCAGCTTCATCTCCCGCCACCCCCAGGCTGCAGCTGCGATGGAACAACCCCTCCCCCACACCCACAAACTGGCACCCTTCCAGATTCTGGTCCCTGCTTAGCACCGCCTGTCACAGTCTTTTATAACCCTCCCCCACTCTACTTGAGAGCTATTTCACACTTGCCCCCCTCCCTCCACCACCCTTCCCTCCCTCCGCAGATGAGTGCCCTCCCTCCCTGCCTGGCCACCTCTCACCTCCCCCTGCCCCTAGAGGCTGCAGTCCCTCCTCCCCCTCCACCCCACTCTGTCCTCCTTGCTCTCTCCCACGTCACTCCCATCCTACCAGCACCTTCCCTTCCACTTAATAACATCCATCTTGGAGCCTTTTCACAGCTTCCAATCAAGCTACCCTCTGCCTCTCCTTTCCCATGCAAATAGCTCTAAGGAGCTGCCTCTGCTTCCCTTCCTCCCCCTCCAGTCATTCACTCCCCCATCCCTGCCCTTTGGCTTCTGCCACCTCCTAAACACCTCCCTCCACATCCATCTGATGCCCTGTGAGTTGCCAAATCCAGCGGGTACTCAGTGCCCTTTGTTATGAGTATTGTACAGATATTACCTCATCAAGCAAGACTGTGTGCTAGCATAAAATGATGTAACAACCTAGTGAGATAGGTATCACTTCCCCGCATTTTGCAGCTGAGGAAACTGAGGAACAGAGAGGTTGAGTACCTAACCCAAGGTCACACAGATACATGTGAAGGAGCAGATGACTCAGAAGTCTGTGCTTCTCACACTCCCCTCCAGGACCTCCCTGCCACCTTCACCACTGATGTCCATTCCCTTCCTCCTAATCCTTGTGTCCCCAGCACCTGGGATAGGGTCTGACACCCAGAGAGTGCTCAACAGGTGCTGTGGGCTGAACTGACTGAATGCCTGCCGCACACTCTGGTCCTCAGGGAAGTCGCAGTCAAGGAGAGGGAGCAGGGACCAACAGTGGCCACCAGTGTGTTGGGTACTCTGTGGGACATCTTCCAAGGGCTCTGGGGACACAGACAGGAGAAGATAATGACAGTGATGAGGACTAATAACAGTACCAGCCACACGACAGTGGCTACCATTTGTTAAATTCTAATACGCACCAAGATATTTGCTAAATAGTTTATGTGTTTATTTCACTGAGTCTTCAAAACAATCCTGTGAGGCAGGTATTATTTTTAAGCTCAGTTTGCAGATCAGGAAATTGAAGTTCAGAGAGGTCCTCAAGAAAAGAGAGCTTACACAGTGGAGCCTGCGACCTGGGGCGGGGTGTCTAAAAGGCTTCCCAGAGGAGGTGCCTGCTGAGCAGGGTTTTGGAGCAACTGAAAAAGAGCACAAGGGAATTCCAGGGAGAGGGCGCAGTGTCCCCACAGGCTGGGAGGCCAAAGAGCATGAACCGGGCTGGGAACCGCAGACAGTGGGGCTGGCTGGAGGGCAGAGGATGGAACGGAAGTGGGGGAGGTGAGGTTTCAGGGGAGGCAGGGAGAGGAGGGAGCCTCGCAGGACCCCAGGAGGAATTTCAACTTCCTGGGGCAGTGGCCCTCAGACTGCAGTGTGTATGTATCAGAATTGCAAAACCACAGTCCTGGGCCTCCTTCCCAGATAATCTGAATCCCAGTGGACCGAGAACAAGATTCAGGAATTTTTTGGGGGGGAGTGAAGCATATGCATTATTAAAACTCGGCCATACTTAAACAGCTTTATGAAACATAATCAACATGAATAAACTGTACATATTTAAAGTGTACAGTTTCATAAGCCTTGACATATGCTTACACCTATGACACCATCACCAAGAGAGTTGGCATATCCACCACCCCCAGAGGTTTCCTCGTGTTCATCGTCACCCCCCACCCACCCCAGCCTCAATAATCTGCTTTCTGTCACTGTAGATTAGTTTGCATTTCCTAGGATTTTATACCAATGGAATCATATGGCATGGGTACCCTTTCGTCTGGCTTCTCTCACTCAGCACGATTACTTAAAGATTGATCTTGAGATAGGCACACATTTCTATCAGTAGGCTGTTCCTTTTCATTGCACAATAGTACTCCATTGTATAGGTGTGCGATAAATTTTTTTATCCATTTACCTGTTGAGGGACAAAGAATGCTGTTATGAACATTTACGTACAATTCTTTTAAACATGCCCTTTGATTTGTCTTGAGTAAATACCTAGGAGTAGGATGGCCGTATCATAAGGGATAAGTTTAACTTTTTAAGAAATGCCAAATTATTTTCCAATAGGGTAGTATCATTTTACATTAAAACCAGCAGCACAGGAGAGCTCCAATTCCTCCTCATTCTTGTCAACACTTGGAATGGTCAGTCTTTTTACATATTTAGCCATTCCAACAGGAATTTGCATTTCCCTGATAATGAATGATAATAAGCATCGTTTTGCATTCTCATTTGCCATCCCTATACCTTCTTAGAGAAGCATCTGTCCAACTCTTTTGCCCATTTTTATTAATAAGTCAGGTTCTTTGTTTTCTTGAGTTTTGAGTCTTATTATATATCCTAGATGCAAGCCCTTTAGCAGATACGTGATGCCCAAATATTTTTTTCCAAACTGTTGCTTCTCTTTTTATTCTCATAACAATGGCTTTTGGGAAAAGATTTCAATTAGCCGTAATCTAGCCTTGGATAAACCTCATTGGCTATCACACTGCACTGCACAAAGCTTCCAGTGTCTTTTGAAGTTTTTAACTTGGTTAAGTCTAACATATCAAATTTGATTTTAGCAATTTTGTTTTTGGTGACATATCTAAGAAATCTTGGCCTAATCTAAGGTCACAAAGATTTTCTCTTTTGTTTCCCTCTAACAAATTTATAGTTTAAAAAAAAAATTATAGTTTTAGGTTTTACATGTAGGTCTTTGATCCCTTTGAGTTGATTTTTATATATAGTCCAAGGCATAAATCCAAGTTTTTGGTTTTTTGGTATTTTTTTTTAATATATGGATATCTAATTGTTCCAGCCTTTGTTAAAGTTATCTTTTCTTTGCACCTTTGTCAAAAATCAGTTGTGCATATATATGTGGATATATTTATGGACACTTTATTCAGGCTTTTTATTTTGTTTCATTGATCTCTTTGTCTTTATGCCAATATCATGCTGTTTTTATTAGTCAGTTTATAAGTCTGGCAATCAGGTAGTATGAGCCCTCCAACTTTGTTCCTCTCTTTTAAATTTGTTTTGGCTATTCTAGGCCCTGTGCATTTTAGTATGAGTTTTACAATCAACATATAAATTTCTACCAAAAAAGGCCTACTGGGAATTTGGGACCATGTTGCATCTACATATTAATTTGGGGAGGACTGAAAACACTGATTCTTCTGACTTTATTTTTTTAGGTATTCTTTAATTTTTCTTGGCAATATATTATAGTTTCACGGTATGGATCTTTCATAACTTTTCATAGATCTCTCCCTAAATATTTTATACTTTTTGATGCTACCGTAAGTTTTTTTCATTTCGGTTTCCAATTATTTGTTGCTAGTATGTAAAATATGTTGAATTTTTGTAGAGTGATCTTGTGTCCTGCAATTTTGCAAAATTTATTACTTTTAGTAGCTTTTTTGTACATCTTATTAGATTTTTTTTAACATAGATGATCATGTTGTGTGTAAACAACATTTACTTTCTACTTTCTAATCTGGGTACCTCATTTCTTGCCTGATTCCACTGGCTAAGACCTCCAGTATGATGCTAGACAGAAGTGGCAAGAATAAGTACCCTCTGTCTTGTCCCTGATCTTAGTAGGAAAGCATTTGGTCTTTCAAAATTTAGTATCATGCTAGCTGCAGAGATTTTGTAGATGTTCTTAATCAGATTGAGGAAATTCCTTTCCTTACTAGAATAGTTTCCCAAGAGTTTTTATCAGGAATGGATGTTGGATTTTGTTAAATTTTTTTCCTGTATTTATTGAGGTGATCATATATATATATATTTTTTAGTTTGTTAATACAGTGACTCACATTGATTTTTGAACATTAAACCAACCCTGTATTTCTGGGGAAAACCCTCCTTGATCATAACGTATTATCCTTTCAATTTGTTCCTGGATTCAGTCCATGTTCATAAGGGATCACTGGACTACAGTTCTCTTTCCTTGTGATGTCTTTGTCTGCTTTTGTTATCAGGGTGACACTGGCTTCATAGAATCAATTGGGAAGTACTCCCTGCCCATCCTTAAAACATTTGGAAAAATTTGTGTTGAATTGGTATTATGTATTTCTTAAATATTTTGTAGAAGTCATTTGTGTGAGAAGGTTTTTATAACTTGCAAATTCAATTTCTTTAATAGATAAAGGGTTATTCAGGTTAACAATTTCTCCTGGAGTAAGCTTCAGTAATTTGTGTCCTTCAAGGACTATGTCCATTTTATCTAAGTTGTTGAATTTATTGGCATAAAGCTGTTTGTAATATGCCCTTATTATCCTTTTATTATCTGAAAAATTTACAGTGATGCCACCTCTGTTATTCCTGATAGTGGAAATTTGTGTCTTCTCTCTCTGCTTCCTGACCAGTCTGACTAGAGGCTGATCGTTCTTTCTGATCTTCTCAAAGAATCAGCTTTTGGTTTCATTGATTCTCTGTTTTTCTCCATTCTGTTTCGTTGATTTTCACTTTGCTCTTTATTGCTTCCTTTCTCGGCGTATCTGGGTTTCATTTGCTCTCCCCTCGCTAGTGTCTTAAGGTAGGGGTGAGGTCATTGATTTGAGACCTTTGCTTTTTTCTAAAATAGTCATTTAGTGCTATAAGTTTCCCCGTAAGTCCAGTGTTAGCAGCATCCCACAAATTCTAACGTTTTACTTTCATTTGATTCTGTTCAAAATGTCTTCTAGTTCCATTTTTCTTTCTTTCTTTCTTTTGGATCCAGGGGTTACTTAGAAGTGTGTTATTTAGTTCTCACACATTTGAGGATTTTACCAAGATCTTTCTGCTATTGATTTATAACTTAATTCCTTTGCAATTTGAGAAGGTATTTCATCTGAAATGAATTATTTTAAATTTGCTGATGCGTGTTTTATGGCTCAGAATATGGTCTATCTTAAATGTGCCATGTACACTTGAAAAAATACATATTTTGCTATTGTTGTGTTGGGAGGAGCAAAAGTTGGGTCAAGTTGCTTGATAGTGTTGTTCAAGTACTCTATGTTCTCCCTGATTTTCTATCATCCTATCAAGTTTTGAGAGAGGGTTATTGAAATCTCCAAAAACAATTGTGGATTTTTCTATTTTTCTTCTTAGTTTTCAAAGTGCTTACTTTGTATGTTTTCAAGCTTTATTATTAGGTACACAAACATTTAGGATTATGTCATGTTGATTAATTGACCTCTTTATCATCATGAAATGATCTTTATCCTTGATAATATTCTTTGCTCTCAGATATACTTTTTTGATATTAATATAGCCACTCCAGCTTCCTTTGGACTGGTAGTTATCATGATATATTTTTTCCCATCCCTTGACTTTTCAACCTATTTGTGTCTTTACAGTTAAAGTGTGTTTCTTAAATCCAACATACAGTGGGGGTTGCAATCTGGAAATCCCTGCCTTTTAATTGGGCATTTAGACTCTTACATTTAATGTACTTGATATGGTTAGGTTGAAATCTATCATCTAGCTATTTGTTTTCTATTTCATCCAGCTGTTCTTTGTTCTCCTTTTCCTTTTGCTGCCTTTTGATTAAATATTTTATGATTCCATTTATTAACTTTGTTGACTTATTAGCTGTAATTCTTTGCTTTATTGTTTTAGTAGTTCATTTGGGGTTTATAGAATACATGTTTCATTTCTCACACTCTACTTCCGAGTAATATCATACCACTTCATCACTTCATGTGTAGGATAAGAACATTGTAATAGTATACTTCCATTTCCCACTCATAACACTTACACTATTGTTATACATTTACTTTATATATATTATAAATCCCACATTACATTGTAATTATTTTCATGTTAAAAGTAAATTACCTTTAAGATAATTTTAATTAATATGAAAAAATCTTATTTACCAAGCAGTTATCATTTCTAGTGCTTTTTATTACTTTCTGTGGATTCACAATTCCATCTGGTTATCATTTTTCTTCTGTCTGATCATCAACTTCCTTTAGCATTGCTTGTAGTGTGGTGTGCCAATGATAAATTCCCTCAGTTGTTATGTTTATGAAAAAGTGTTTTGCCCTTGTTTTGGGTGATATTTTTGCTGAAATATAAATCCTAGGTTGAGAGGCTTTTCTTTTAGAACTTCAAAGGTGTTACTCCACTGTCTTCTCACTTGTACTGTTTTTGATAAGAAATCAGCTGTTATCCTCATCTTTGTTTCTTTGTACATAATATTTTCCCCCTCCTGCTGTTTCTTAAAGGTTTTCTTTATCAATAGTTTTGAGCACGGAGATTATGATATACCTTGATATCATTTTCTTCATGCTTCTTGTCCTTGGCACTTATTAAGCTTCTTAAATCTGTAGTTTTATATTCATCATTATTTGTAGAACATACTATATAAGTTTTCAACCTTTTAAAATGTATTCATGCTTGTTTTATGGTCCAGCATATGGTCTATCCTGTTGAACATCCCATGGGCATTTGGAAAAAATAAGTATTCTACACTTGTCGGTGCCGAAACGCTTGATAATGTTTCCAGATCTTTAATCTCCATACTACTTTTGTTCTAATAATTCTATCGATTGCCAAGGTCATAAAAACTCTGATTTTGTGGACTTGTCTATTTCTCCATTTAGTCGGTTTTTGCTTCATGTATTTTGAAACTCTGTTATTGCACATATTCACATTTATTGTTCTATGTGATAAAACAATTTATCATTATTTTGTCATCCAGATAAATTGGACCTACTTTTTGTTATGGAGTGTGCTTCTTTCTGATAATAATATAGCCACTCCAGCTTTCTTATGATTAGTGTTTTTGCATAATATATCTCTATCTTTTTACTTTCAACCTGTGTCTTTGTGTTTAAAGTATTCCTTAAAGACAGCAGGTAATTAGCTCTTGTTCTCTTAACCAATCTGAGGATATCTGCCTTTTAATTAAATGTTTAGTTTATTTACATTGAATATTATTTTATATGGCTGCCTTTAGGATGGTCATTTTTTAATTTGCTTTCTATTTTTCTGTTTCCTTTTTCTCTATTTCTCTCTTTGCCTTCTTGGGGGTTAATCTTTTTTTTTTTTTTTTGATATTCCATTGTAATTACTTTATTGAGTATTTCCTTTTTTTAACATTTTATTTTAAAATTTTTCAAACATACTAAGAAGCTGAAAAGTTTTACAGTGAACCCCCATACACCCACCATTAGCATTGTCTATAGCTCAAGAAAAGGCAAGACCTCAGCTGGTCAACTCTTCCTCTTTACTGGGTGTCTCATCTCTGGATTTAGATAGGGCAGAGGCAAATGCATTTGAAGAGCTGCATTAATAGAAACGTACTTCCCAGAACATGGAAGTGAAAGTCTCCTCTTTACATATTTATCAGGCCTTCCTGTGAGAGGGAATAGGACAATCTGGACTGCACCCAGAGGGAGTGGCCAGGATGAGGCAGTGACTGGATGCTGTGTCCTCATGAGGAGGGAACTAACTGGCTGTGCTGTGCCCAGGGAAGAACAGAGGAGGTTAGGAAGAGGCCTTTCCAAGTCATAGCCTTACAGCCTCGTGCTGGTAGAGTGGTGGGTGGGAGCAAGCCGTCTGCGGGATAGTCCAGGAGCCAGTGCTACATGGATGCTCTAGGGAAACAAATGTAGCAGGAAAAGGTGCCCAAAATGAGCAAGGCTTCCTCACTAGATAGTGAACTTCCCATCACTAGAGGTATGCAAGCATCCACTCATTAACAAATACTTACTGAGCCTTTAAGGGCCAGACACTGGGCTGGGCACTGCAGATAGAGTGGTGAACAAAACAGATACAGGTTCTTGTCCTCATGCGGGAGGTTAATATTAAATGATCCCACAAGTAAATATGTAACTGTCCATTGTGATCTACGCAGGAGACTTGCTCTGGCAAGAACGGGAAAACAGAATTAAACATCTTCTAACTCTGAGACTAAGCAACATAGAATCATAGGATGTTCTATATAAGTGATGGCTTTTATCATTATAGTATTATTAACATTATTCATTTCACATTTCCTGGACACCAGCCTTGGGCTGTGCAAGGAGACAAAGCCGCATGAGATGGGACCTTTGTCCTCCGAGTGGCAGGGCCATCCAGCGAACAGACTATTCAGTGCAGTGTGGGAAGTGCTGTAATTAACAACCAGGAGCCCGGAGAGGCACCGTCTGCCTAGGAAACTGTAAGGGAAGTTCTGGGGGGGGTGGGGCTGGGGTGGGGACAGAGACAGTGGGAGTGATGGGAAGCAGAAAAACTGTTGGGGTCAATTCCCCTCACACTCCCCTTCGGATCTCCAGGAAGCTTGACAAATCTGAGGCGTCCCCTCCTCGCTGCAACCCCTTCCCCCCTCCCTGCCCTGCCGCTCCCCACTTGGTGCAGGTTCAGCTCAGCTGGGCCCCTTAGCCAATTAACACTCTTTGCATCTGAAAAGCTCAAATCAGCTCCTCAGAGGTGTTAGAGATCAGAGTAATTAAGGTCTCTTTCTAATGCAAATCTAAACCAGAAATTGGATGTTTGTCTCCTTGGGAAATTAGGGTCCCCAGTTCTACTGGGTGCTAGTGAATCTCAGCATGGGGAGGCGATGGCTTCAGGAACTAGAAGCCAATTTGTTTGGATGCTCTCCAAAAAATATTTGATTCAATTAAATCAAAACTGACTCCACATGGCAGCCGAAGTGATCTTCTTTAAAGGCACACCAGATTTCAACTCTCCCTGGTCTGTCCTGCGCTCAACATCAAGTCCAAACCCCTCACCCTGGTCTCAAGACCTGACCTAATCTGACCCCTGCCTTTTCCCCAGCCGCATCTCAGGCCCCTTTATTAAGTGCTTGTCACACTTTGTGATTATTTTATTTACTGGCTGCCCTTGCCCGCATCATTAAGTAAATACATCCCTGTTGCTGTTCACCCTGGAGCACAATATATAAAGTTGTCCAAGTGAAATACAGCTCGATTGCAAATCAGCACTTGCAATTTGAGCCCTTCAGAATAGGGCTCATATTCAAAACTAACACCGTCTTTCCCCTCCCTGCCCGTGTGTCCAGGGCTGGCACCATCGTCTCAGCCGCCACTGACCTCTAGTCATACCCAGGGTTCGCCCCTCTGGAGCATAACTGCTTGCCTCTTTGAGATGCTGCTTAGCTTTCTGAGTACTATTCACAGACGGCTGATCTTTAAGTTCAAAATTAAAACATACCCTCTCCAATGCAAAGAAAATTCCTCCAGACATGGAAACAAACAGACAGAGATGACATTTTATTTAACTAAGCTGTTTACTCTTCTTTTTCCTGTCTCCTCAGTTGGAATGCACGCTTTTGCAAGGCAGGTGTCTATCTCTGTCGTCACCCTATCCACAACACCCAGAGCAATGCCTGACACTTGAAGGATGTTCTAGAAATTTATTTTGAATAAATGGATTTTCTGAAACTGCCCATGCACAGGCATGGTGCTGGCACTACAAGCACAGAGGTGGGCAAGCCCAGATCCAGCCCTCAAGTAGCTCATAACCTAGTGGGGAGACCCACAGGACCAAGGACTCATTGTTCATTGAGCACTCGAGCACAGTGCTCCCTGCAGTGGAGTACACCTAAGTTCAACACATAAGCAAATTCCAACCTATGAGTTTGGGGAAAAGAAAGGAAGCAAGAAATGACCATCTTCCCATGGTGGGCAATTCCACTCAGCTAGATTACAGGCCAAAATGGCCACAAAGTGGGAGGCATGAATTGGGATTACTCCACACAGAAGGAAAAGGCTGTGCAAAGATACAACAGCATGAAGCCACAGCCAGGGTAAGCATGCAGAGAAAAGGAAGGGGTAAGAGAGAAAGTAACAGTGGTAATAATTACTAACAGTTACCATTTATTGAGCAGTTACTATGTGCTTGGTAAGCATCGTGCTAAATGCTTTATATACATTTACTGCAGTTAGTCCTCACAAGAACCTGTTGTAAAGATACTCTCATTATCCAAAAAGTTGATTGTAGCTGGATTGTGGGGAGCCTGCAGCATCACATTAGGGAGACCTGACCTTCCCCCAAGGGCACTGATTGTGGGGGGACAGGAGGTGTTTAAGTGACGGGTGGTCATGGTCAGATTTGGTTCTTAGATTTGGGCTGCAGCAGGGGGTATCCTTACAAAGCCTTCCCTTCTGCACTAGGTGACTTTACCCTCAAGTTGGTCTAAAACACCAGCCACCTCGTAGGAGATTCTGGTGCGGGAGCCCCAGGAAAACCTGAGGCCCAGGGATGGCTTGAGCGACTGACTAGGCCAGTGGCTGGTGCAGAGGAGACCATTCGCAGCCCTCCGCACGTGCCAGCACTGCGAGCTCCTGGCCTGAGCCCCTCATTGTGCAGAGGGAAGACTGAGGCTCAGGAGTGAGAAGGGACCCACCCAGGGTCAGTGAATACACAGGGAGCAGCAAATGGAGGAATTTTTCCCAAGTTCCAGAAGTCACTTTCTTTTCTCCCAGTTTATTTTCTCCAGGGACTGGGGATTGGAGATTTGCTGTCAAAGCGGCCTTCCCCTCCCTCCCCTCACCCCCGACCTCAACAGGACAAAGGTGAAAAAGACAGTGAACACTGAGATCTTGTGTCTCCCAAAGACCACAGTGCTGGAGACAGAACAGCAGTGACCATTTCTGGAAGATGCCGTTTACTTTAGTAATCCTAGTCCCTTTGCTCTTTAAAGTGAAATAAAAAAGAACAAGAACTAAATTTCTCAGCTCTCAAAGCCCTTTCCCATGTAACCTCTCACTGGACTCACACAGCCACCCTGAGAATTAGACAGCACAACGCTTGTCCTCCCAGTGCATGAAGAGGAAACTGAGGCCCAGAGAAAGGAGGGCCTGTCCAAGGTCCTCCCTAAATCTGAGTTTCATAGGCCGAGGGCAGTGCCTTACCATTGCACCAGACTGCCTCCCTGAGCTTCTAGCTCACTCCAACATCATCCAGATACTGGTCCAATCTTTCCGGGAAGCAATGCTGACAAAATGTTGCAGGAGGTTTTTTTTTATAATGTTTCGTATGTTTTAATCCCCTTCTGGAAGTCTAGCCTAAGAAAATCATTTGAAAATAAGCAAAAATTGATGCAAAAGGATGCTCCCCCACCCGGATACCTATTCTGGGAGAACTGTGAAAAACTGGACACAACATAGTTGATAATAGAGTACCTCTCCACGAAGGGAAATCAAGTAGCCACTGAAAATGTTATTTGTGAACAATTTTCATGACATGGCATGAATACTATTAAGAAGTAAAGCTTCATTTGAAAGTAGAGAATATATACATACATAGAAAAAACATGGCAGGATGTCACTGAAATATTAGCAGCTGTCCCTATAGTTGTCGAGGCAGTGGGTGAGTGGGTGAGTGTCTCTTTCCCGAACTCTTTGCAAATGTATTTATGCAACAGTCACCTGTTAAGCACCTCCCCAGTGCCCAGCCCAGTGCCCGGACTAGTGCCCAGCCTTGGGCATCCCCTGGTGAACTGGAGAGACCAATGCCCTGCCCAGGAAAGTAATTAGGCAATCGTAGATTTAAGGGACAAAAGCCAGGAAGTGGCCAGTACAGCGCAACATGGGGCCATGTATCAAAATACTTACTGGTTTCATAATTGAGGAGACTTAATGTGTAAAAGGCCATGCCACCATAATGCAGATGTTTAAATATTTTTAAAGAGGCAGATGGTGAGGGAGAAGCCCACACAGGGAGAGACCCCTGGCGAACCTCTTCCCTCCTCTGTGCAGTGGGGACCAAAAATGGAGGACTTAGCATCTGTGCTTCCGTATTCCACTAATATTTTTGCAAGTGTTCCTCGAGGGACAAGTTTCATCAGCCAGAAAGCAGTGGGATTTGCCTCCTAGCAGGAGCCAAGCTACACCTGGCAACATCTCTATCACTTTCTATCACCCAAGAGTACAGAGACACAGAGACATGCCTACACTTAACCCTTCGGCTGCTGGACTCCCTGATGCCTGTAACACTCTGAAAAGAGGCGACCAGTGAAGAGATGCCTGGGAGAGGCAGGCGCACCCCCTGCAGGGCTCTGAGGGCCCAGGAGGCCTTGGCCCTGCCCAATCATCTCATCAGCCAGCCATCCACAGATCACCTGGCTTGGGGTGTCACATTGCCTTGCATCTCTTCCTGGTGGGCAAGTCTTCGGAAAGATAGCATTCGTTTTACATGTGTTTATGGAATTTTTATTCCATATAACTATAGCTCTTGCTATTCTCTCTCAAAAAGTTGGGCCAAAATGAAACAATGTCACTCCTGTTTTCTAGCCCCTATACCTTTATTCATGTCGTACACTCGCTCTGGAGCTCCTTTCCATATCCATGTGTGCCCAAACCCTACCCTTTGGTCAAGGTCCAATTCAGATGCCCCCTCTTTCCAGGTCCTCCAGCTAGGGGGGTGTCCTGATACTCATTTAATCAAGCAATGTTGGAACCAGTCACGGGATAGGCACCGAAAATACACTAAATTAAAGCTATCCCTGTCCTAAAGTATATCCAGTCTAATAGATGGCAATTGGGCAAAAACAAAATACAAAGAACCCACATCATAACACCACGTCATATATGGTAACAATACATGTTTACTCGTATCCAGACCTCTCATGGGACCGATTTACTTCCCACTTTGGTGATTTACTTTACCCAGGGAGCAGAGAGTACAGTGAGCCAACGCCTGAGCTGGGTTTTGACGGATGAGTAAGAGTTTCCTAGGCAGACAAAGGGAGAGGAGAATGGCATTTCAGGCAGAGGGGACAGGGACAGCAGGTGCAAAGGCATAGAAATGTGAACCAGCATTATGCATTTGAAGACCTACAAGTCACTTGGGGTCATTGCTAAAGTATAAAGTGAAAAGGGAGGCGTGGAGGCACCAAGAGAAAAGTAACAGGGCCCAGATGCCAGAAGGACTTTACGCCTCAAGCAACAGGAGCCCAGCACTGGGGTTCAAGCAGAAGAATGAGGAATCAGCTTTTGCCATGTAAAAAGCCACCTCAGTCTCAGTGCCTTAAAATAACCATCAGCATTTATGGTTTACACATCCAGGGTTGGCTGGGGGTTGGCTGATTTGGGCTGGGCTTTGCTGCGGTTGTTTGGCTCGTCCTCGTGTGTGCCTTATCTTCCCCTCAGACCGCAGGCCAGCCTGGGCATGTCTTGCTCATGTCAATGGCAGAGGCACAAGAGTGCAAAGGGAAACGTGCAAGGTGTCTTGAGCCTGGGCTCAGAACCAGCACGTTGTCACTTCCAACTCATTCTGTCCACCAAAGGAAGTCACGTGGCCTAGTCCAGATTCTAGGACAGGAGAACTAACAAGGGCAACTCTGGAGTCACATGATAAAGGGCATGGCTGTAAGAAGGACTGGAGTGTTAGTTCCATCCACCAAATCTACCGCAAGCAACGTGATTGGGTCTCTGTGTCACGTCACTCAGTGGCAATGTGGAGTGTGGAGCAGAGGGGAGAAGGCAGCTTCAGAGGTTCCGGCAGGAGCTACACGAGTGCCCCAGGATCGCACAACCCGCTCTTTCCCTCTATTCCACTTACTGGGATTTAGCCAGATCAGGGCAAGGGAAGGCTTATCTTTAGCCCTTTGTTCAATCCTAAGAGCTCAGCCTGAGCACTTTGGGTGCTTGCAACAGTGCATAAGGAGCCTTTGAAATAAGCAGATAAAGGCTAATATTCAATAAACTAGTGAACAAGAGTTTTCTTTAACTCTCTTGGAAAAGACATCTCTGAGACAAAATCAGACTGGAGCTGCAATATTGGATAAGCCCCAACGATCACAAGAAAACCTAACATAGGTAATTGACTATTGGCAAGTGCAACAGAACCAAATAAAGCAAGTAATTAACAATTATTTTGTTCTAAAGTAGTAGAACTACAAATCCAGGCTGCCTAGGCATTTGTCCTAGGCATTGATAAGAGCAAAGTATTTGTTAGTGGGTGAGTAATCCAGGTGTGAAATTCACTTTATTAGACAAGATCTAAAAATAGGCTTGAACAAGAGAGTGAAGAGAACAGAATTCATCCCCACTTGCTCACGGGGGCACTCAGGGAATACACTCAAGGTATTGTTTTTGTTTACAAAGGGGGAATTGTGGTAGATTGTTTGCAAAAATGACCACAGTTATTTCCTTCCTTATATCTATGCTGCTTTTCAGATGTGACTTTGTAGCTCTTCCTATTAAAAGTGAAGTCTATTTCCTTAGCTCTTGAGTGTTTGACTAGCTTTGGCCAGTAGAATGTGGCAGAGGTGACATTCCAAGGCCTCCAGAGGCCTTGCACCCTGCCACTTGCTCTCTTGGGCCCTCGCCTCTATCATGTGAACAAGCCCAGTCTAAGCTGTCAGAGGATGAGAGTTAATGAGTCAGCCCAGGTGTCCCAGCCAAGACCTTAAACATGGGAGAGAGCTCAGCCAAAATCATCAAAACCATACTGCAGCTGACCCACCACTTGCCACAAAAACAAGAAGAATCCCAGAAGAAGATTCTGGAAGATCTGGAAGAAGAGTCCAGAAAACCTGCCAGCTGAGCCCAACCTACAGAACACAGAATCTTGAAGTAAATAAACGGCTGTTCTTCTAAGCCACTACATTTTAAAGTGATTTGTTACACATTAATAGGTAACTGATATAGCAGTATTCTGGATCAAAACTGCCAGAAATACACTGGGACTTGGAAAAATAATAACTGCTACCGATTACTGGGCACCTGCTGTATACTGGGAACCTTGTGAATCTGAAATTCTGCTAAGGACTTCACATACATCACCTTATGTCAGCTCTGGAACTCTGCAAGGTAAAGGTATTTTCACCATTTTGCAGATGAGCAGATAAGGAAACCGAGGCTGGGGAGACAGTTGAAGCAGCTTGCCCAAGGTCACATAGCTACTGTATAGGATTAGATGCAAACATACTCGCAGGCAAATGGGTCCTCTCAGAGGCTGAGAAAAGCGTGGGTCCAATTTTTGAGGTGCCTGGTATACTACTAATAATAAATAAAGATATGAAGAAACAATTACCAAAATCGTGATATACGGGCATGCATTGCTTAACGACAGGGAGAGCTAATTCCATGTGCTTCTTGCAGTGGCTCATCCACTGTCCTCTTTGTAAAGGGCTTCAGCAGCCCCTCGTCTGCCTGTAGCTCTTCCGCAAGCTACTGCAGGCCAGGTGTCCCTGGAAATCTAAACCCTGCATTTCTCCACAAATCAGTGTCACTTACAAACCAACCTGGATACCTCCTTGCTTCTAGACAACTCTGAGGTCTGATATCTGTTTAGAACAGAAAATGTAATGAGGTTTTAAAGTAAAAAAGTCACAGCTTTTCTCACAGTTTTATAGGCTAAGGAGTAAAGAAGGACCAAGGATGTTGGTTTGAAGGCAGAGAATAGCTGAGGTGACATAGAATCATGTCTTATCACCTAGAGCCTCAGGGCTCTCTGAGATCACATAGTCCAGGGATGGCCACTGACCTCCTATGTGGTGCCCAGGGCAGACATTGTAATCAATTGCCAAACGCTCTTCAGCCGAGCCTCTAGCCATCAGGCAGAGTCAGCCCATAAGTGAAAGCCAGGTAGTCATTCCTGGTGATTCCCTTTACTCCCTTTTCATAGATGAGGAAATAGAGGCACAGACAGGTTAAGGGGCTTGCCCAAGCAGAGCTTTTGTGGAGAGCCTCCCGTCATTTCCACATGGCTTATGGAAGACAAACACTTTAATGCCTCAACCATAATCGGGTAATGACTCTAGCATGTGGGACAGGGTTTTACAAGCAATGCCATTTTCTTCCATTTCCAGTTCAGGTTGTTATCTGACCATGCTTTTAAAAGTGTGTGTGTGTGTGTACATAAAATCATAAAAAAGAACACATAAATGGTTAGTAAGTTGTACCCACATACTTAATAAAACCCTAAGGAATACATTGATTCACCCTTGGCCCAGGCAAGGTGCTGGGCATTGAGTTTATGAGGACAAGCCCAAGGACATCTCAGGGACCCAGGAGGCCAAAATTCCTGAATCTGGTGTTCTGTTTAGCTAGGGGAGGTGAGGGCTGGTCTCACAGGCAGGCTCAGTTTGGCTTCTCCTTCCCAGGGCTGGCAAGGACCCAGAGGTTCCACACATGGCCCCCCTCACCCCATACTCTGTGCAATCCTCTCTAGAACCTCCAACAGGCCGCTGTCCACACACCTCCAGTGACGGGGAGATCACCACCTCCCAAGGCTGCCAACTGCATCTTCAGCTGATTCTGCCCACTACAAAGTCTTCCTTTTGCTGAAAGGGAATGAGCCTCCCCATGACACCCCCCAAACTGTCCTGCCTTTGTCCTGTGGAGAACTAGCTTTCTGGGGACCCAGCAGAGAACGTTGAGGGGGAAAGTGTCTGGGAGAGACAGACAAAGACGGGGGAAGGGAAGGCACTAAAACCATCCTTCCCGATTTATGGTGCGGCCAGACCATTTCATATCCCTGCTCATAACTCTCACTCATATCATGGGAAACGTCATCTGCCCTGGCCTATGCTGAGATCCTTGTAAATCCCAGCTCCTTCAGGAGACCCGAAATGCATTTTCTATGGGATCCTGTGCCAGACAGCTGGTTGCTATGGTAACAATTGGATGTAAATTTCCCAGAGTCCCCAACCAAACTATTAATCAGAAAGATGAGGGCCAGGGTGGCAAATAAAGCAGGTAAGAAGTCGGCTCCTATGGTGAGGATGGGGCAGGCCACACACACACACACACATGTGCACGTGCACACACTTTGAAGCACTCACTCATCCCTCCTTTGATCTTTGATGCAGATGGAGGGGCAGCTGGAGCCCGAGGGGGACGTCGCCTCCGCCCTCCTCTCCAGCATTTTTGCTCCTGCTGCTTGTGGAGTCAGAGAGGCTGAACAGCGGAAGCTGCCCCTGGCATCTCATCAGTGGAAAGTAAGAAGGGCCCCGGTTAGCAGGAACATCAAAGGTAAAAATGTTGGAGTCTGTAAAAAACTGGCCGGCTTGAAAGAAGCGTTCTACTGAAGTGTGGTGATAAGAGCCGGATTAGATTCAGCGTTGAGGGATAATAGAAGGATTAGAGTGGCAGGGGCCCAAATTTTAACAAGAAAGTTTGCAGGTTTGTTTGGGTTTTTTTCCAAGAACTTTATCTTCCTTGCTTTCAAGTTTGTATGTGTCTGTCTTAATAGGGAGTGCCATGGAAAAGCTTGTTATACTTTTTCCAAGGGAACTAGATCCACCAGGAATCTGGCAGGTCCTACCCTGCAGCCCTCCGCTGCCGTGGGGGCTGGGGGTGGGCAGCTTGCTCTAACAACAGGGAGCACTCCTGGCAGGAAACACTCCCTGTGCATACGGGATCCAAGAACAGAGCGCATGCCTCAGGACTCCAAGCGGGGCATCCCAGCCGAGTGTGGTGGGCTTCACTGCAGCTGTGTCCCCTGCTGGCCAGGCCCTGGGGTAGCAGGAGGCTCCTGGCTTGGGCAAGTGGGCCAAGATGAGGTGACAGGGCAGGGGAGCAAGCTCACTGGCGAAGACCAGCCCTGGCTTCACTGCAAACTCACCATGTGATCTTGGGCATAGCCCTTCCCATGTCTGGGCTTTAGTCTCCTAAACTGTACAAGGAAGAGCCTGGGTCAACCGAGGTCAAAGTCACCATGTAACTAGGCGTGATAGGGCTTGACACAAAGTCTAACATGGGACCCTCTCCCCCACCCCCCTGTTTTTCCTTCTAGGGGCAAGAGGGACTTAATCAAGACTGGCATCCTTGGGCAAGGGAAATAGGAAGCAAGGGAGAGGGACTCCCACTGAGAAAGCAACCCTTGGAGAGATCACACCAAAGAACAGAGAGGGATGTCGCCAAAGGCAGCAACAGAGGGCAGCTCAGAAGGGCCCTTTGTATGCTCTGGCTCTAAAATTTAAGTTTCTCAAGTGGAAAAAGAGAAAGGAGAGGTGAAGAGAGGATAAAAGGGGGTTTTCCGCCCAGCGGGCAGGAGGCAGAGGTAGAGATGTTGAATTAAATCCACAAAGAGAATACGGGGCAGCACCCACCTCTCTCCCCGACCATGCACACACAGGGCACGCTCACGGGGCAAGTCCTCAGGAAAAGCCACCTTGCTGACTACCTCTTGTTAAGGAAGCGTCCTCAGAGAACTCTTTTTGGTTGTCAGAGCGGGAAGAGCCTTGAAGGGCCCCAGAGGGGGGAATGGACTGATGCGACGTCTCACAGAGAGCAGGTAGGAGAGGGGGGACTCACACGCACCGGGTCCCCTGCCCCCAGACACCTGCAGTTTCCACTGCCCCATGGCCAAGCATCCTTGCACTGTCTTCCTCGGCCCTCTCCTACCATCGCTGATCATGCTGCGGTGAGAATGGCAGAGGGGGATCCTGCAGGGATTGGTAATTTTTCACCATGGGTGGCACTGAGGCTTCCCTGCTCCCTGGAGGAGGGAAATGAAGAGTTGATTAAGTGCTCGAAACATCCCTGCCTGTGGGCCGTTTAATACGCGTCTCGTCCATCTCGCAGGCATTAGAGCAGACGTTTGGTTTGCTAATCCAATTTGGCAAGCCTGTCCCAGGCTAGGACCGCTAACTGCTGGGCGCCATTTCGTTTGATGTGTTAGGAATCAATACGAGCTCCCCGCCCTAGCGCTCACTGCTGCTGCATGAATTACTAATGAGACCTCTCCCTCGCGCTGCGTTCAGGCACCACAGCTACCCGCTGTAGCCCAAGAAGCTTTGAGGACCTGATAATGACCTTGTCATTCCCTGTTTCTCTCAACATAATTCCTGGATCTGAATAAATCAGCAAAAGCAGGTGTGGGACTAAAAAACCTTTGCTCCCAGAACTGTGATCCATGCTATGCTCTGCTTAGCAGGAGGAAGTCTCTAAGAAGGAGGAGCCACGAGAAAACATTTCAGCATCTTTCATCGAAACAAACAATGACGTCATCATTTTGTTATGTGAGGTTCCTTATTTGGATACAGAATTAGTACTTGGTGCATCTGTTTCTTTCAAGCAACAAGAGTTCTGTGAGTTATTGGGTTTCTCTTTGCCTTGGCCACCAGGAAGCTCAGATCTAAATGCAGGTCCATGGAGCCGGTTGAAGTTACACAATTGAGTAAAGAAATGGTCCTTGTATTAGTTTCTTATTGCTGCTGTAACAAATTACCACAGAGTAACTTAAAACAACATGAATTTTCTATCTTACAGCTCTGGGGTCAGACATCCAAAGAGTGGATCTCACAGGGCTAAAATCAAGGTGTCAGTAGGGCTGAGTCCCTTTCTGGAGGCTGTAGGGGAGAATCCATTTTCTTGTCTTTTCCGGCTTCTAGAGGCTGCCCACACTCCTTGGCTCATGGTTCCCTTTCATCTTCAAAGCCAGCAATGGCCAGGTGAGTCTTTCTTGTGTGTGGCATCACGCTGACACTTCTCTGTTACTTACAAGGACCCTGGTGATCACCCTGGGCCTGCCCAGGCAATCCAGGGTACTCTCCCCATCTCAAGGCCAGCTGATCAGCAACCTTCATTCTCCTTTGCCATGTGACATAGCATATTCGCAGGCTCTAGGGATTAGGGCATGGGGAGCCATTATTCTGCCTCTCACAGTCCTTAACCATTGGGGACTTGGAGCATCTGGGAAAAATCAGGGCTTCACTTCTAGAAAAGTACACATGCAAAATTTTGGCACATAATCTCAGGGGATTCCCAGGCATTCACACAAGGACCCCAGTTACAAACCCTTGAACTAAAAGGATAATGTGGGTCCTCTACCCTTTATGACAACTGCCATAGATGTATTAGTTGTGCACACCCACATGCACATGCATGTACTCACATGCTCATAAACACATGTGCACACATGCATGCACACTTGCACAGGTGGGTACACACACACACAGACATATACATGCCACACAATTTTCCTACAGAAATAGCAAGACTTTCTTTGGCTTCTCTGTGTGAGAAGCAGCCAGGGAGGCACGTGAAAAGCAGAGTCTTCCCTGCTTCTGCCTCTCCACCCAGCTTGTTTCTCCCCCACCCTGGCCCCCTGGAGCCTGTGGCTACTCTGGGCTTGTCACTCTGCCTGACTGATCTGCACCAGTGGCCCCTGGTAAATCTGACCATGGAGAGTGAGGACAGCCCCCACTGGCACATACCCTGTTGCTTCTTTCTCTGCAGCATGTTCAGCTTGCAAAGCAGCTTGGGGTGCTACTCTGCACTTTCGTTTTCTGAGTGGTATCTTTTCAGCGCCCCTGGCTCTCACGTCTGTGAGCCAGAAATGCAGTCTACAGGGGCTGGTCACAAGAAGACAAGCGGTCAGCTGAAGCACGCACACAGATGTACAAGAACACTCACTCTTGGGTATGCCATGAGCACACGTTTACACATGCATTTACACACACACGGATCTATGTCTGACAAGGCTGCCTATCAAGGCACCCAGGAAATCCACTGCCCCACTCCCCAACACACATGCATCTCTAGAATGGCAGCTCCCAAAACAGAGGAAGTCACAAAGAGAAATCGCGTGTATTTTCCTTTCTTGGCAGGAAAAATATACACCATGGCCCTAGCCAGCCTCCCGCACGTCCCCTGCCCCCACTTCCACTGTCCCAGGCTAGCCTGGTCCCCCCTCCTTTCCCAGAGCTCCCAGCCTCTGGATAGGCTGTCAGTCACCATTCACTTCGCTCGAGTCCCGCTGCTCATAAGGTGGCAGATGCTCCAAGTCCCAAGGGTAGAGGGGAGCAGGATGAGACCACTATGGTCTAGCTTCAGGTGAAGTCTCCAAAAAACTGTCATGCTTCTGAGACTACAAAAGGCAACTTCTTACTGGCATATCTCCAATAACTGATTATGTAAAGAGAGTATTTCTCTCCTTCTCAGCCTTGGGTAATCTCTTTCCCTTTATTATATTAACTTTGAGGCCAGGCGCAGTGGTTCATGCCTGTAATCCCAGCATTTGGGAGGCCGAGGTGTGAGGATCGCTTGAGGCCAGGAGTTCAAGACCAGCCTGGGCAACATAAAGAGACCCTGTCTCTACAAAAGAAAAAAGAAAAAAAAAAAGAAAGAAAGAAAGAAAGGGGCAGGGTGAGGGAAGGAGAACTAACTGAGGCCCCCAGAGCTGGATCCGCATGGTTAGTACAGGTTCTGGTGGGGCCTTCATCTTCCCAGAGAAAAACGATGCTCTCTGATCGATGAGGAATGCAGCAAATCCTTCTGGCAGCTCTTCAGGGGACAATGGTCTATGACCAGTTGGCGCCAAGGTGCCCCACACCTAGGTGGAGGAGTAGCAGGGAGGCAGGAGGCACCTGGCCTTCCTCCCCTCTGCACTGCACTGCCCGTGCCAGTTAGCCGTGACAACCGTCGGGCCCGAGCATGAGGACATGCTCCTGTCGGCGTGGCTTGGGGAGCGCTGAGGAGCCACCCAAGACTTCCCACTCTCAGCTCTTTGTCCAGGGCACAGCAGCTCTGGCTGGAAGTGACAGAGAGAGAAACAGAGGCTGTCAGCTCAAGGAGGAGGCATGGCAGGGAGGACCTGGGTGTTTAGGAGGGTGAGGAGGCTGAGAGAAGGTCACAGCAGGGAGGCAAGAGCAGCATGGCAGAGACTACTCGCAGCCAACTCGATCATCATTCCCCTGCTTCCTGGTTCTCCTGGAGTTGACAGTGTGCCCAGGCTCCGCTACAGCCGGCAGCAGCCTAGGACACAGTCAGCGCCAATGAGATGTCAGCAGAAGTCACTTGAAGGGAGTTTCCAGAAAGCCTGTTTAATATCATCTATCCTTAGACTCTGCTCTGGGATTCCTGCTTTAGAGGGCCTCGAATATCACACACATACATGCATACATGCACAAGCGCGCGCGCACACACACACACACACACACACACACTGCTATGGTCTCTATGTCCCCCAAAGTTCATGTGCTGGAAACTTACTCCCCAGGGTCACGGCGTTGAGAGGTAGGCTGTTTAAGAGGAGACGAGGTCCCACGGGTTCTGCCTTCCCGAGTGGATACGTGCTGTTACGGTGGGAGTGGGTTAGTTACTGGGGAGTGAGTTCCTGATAAGAGGCTGAGCTGGGCCCCCCGTGCCTGCCTTGCTCACACTCTCGCCATATGCCTTCCCCCACGTTACCAGATGCGCCCCCTCCATCTTGGACTTCCCAGCCTCCAAAACTGTAAGAAATCAATTTCTTTTGTGTATAAATTGCCTAGTCTCAGGTATTGTGTTATAACAGCACAAAATGGACTAAGACACACACACACACACACACACACAAATATTTCATAACAAACACAAAGGTGGTCTCTACCATTTGGGATCAGGTCCTCAACACCAACACGGTGCAATTATACCTTCAACACCCATTCTTCTTACTAACACCTTTCAGGCCCCAGGAATACCCACTTCTACAGTTCTTGCCCTTTTCTGTGTCCTTGAAATGCACCGAGTCTGGACATTTTGGGTCCTTGCCCCTGATGACACTGGAGATGAATGCTGCTCAGAGAGTGGGAAAGATTTGAATGGCACAAGAGCTTAGGTAATAGAAAAACACACATCGCCTTGTTATTTCCTTCCCGGCAGATATCCTGAGTCCGATATTCCTACACAACAAAGCAGCATTTCCCAGTGGCGCCAGACATGCATTTTCTTGCTTCTCTTCAAGTTCCAACTCAACATTCTGGAAGTCTTCACCAATGACAGGGCATTCACAGCAGTCGCACGTGGCGCTGAAGAACACATTGCCGTATTCAACAATTCATATTCCTCTCAAATTTGTAGACGTGTAGGTCTAGACAGAACATGCACGAAGCATAATATGACATCTTTACATTGGCAATCACATGGATGTTAAATAGTAGAAAGTCAAGTAAATGTTTTAGGCTTGTTGGCCATACGGTCTCTGTCACAACTATTCCACCCTGCTCCTGTAATAGGAAAACAGCCGTGGAGATTATGTAAAAGAATGACTGCGTTCTTTTAAAAGTTGGAACACATGGTTGTGTTCCAATAAAACTTTATTTACAAGACCAAGTGGCTGGACTGCATGCTATACTTTGCCAATCCCTGCTCTAGAGCGTTACTGTCAATAGAAGACAAATTATGAAAATCTTGATAATAACATAATTATTAAATTTTGCTGAGATGATGGAGAGAAAAATAAATTGTACAGAATAAATATGTAATGACTTATGCATTATGTATACCTTGGTTTTATTACTCATTCAGACATTGCCAGCTCATCAACAGAATACCCAGATATATTCAGTCATAATTACATTCAATTGTCTTTGGTGCTTTGTTGATTTTCAATCATATAAAAATTATAGCTTGATGTGCATTTTTGCCTTTGTCATTTTGTGGGTATATTTGACAAGGCAGAAAGATAAACATATGTTATTTAATAGTCTGTTGGCTTGAGTCATAACTTTTAAATACATAAACACATGGTGGCTCGGCCTCCCTTTGTTCCCTTATCCTGCGCTCTGCAAATGTCAGGGGCAGCCTGAGCCCTTTAGGAGAGACAGGCTTGGCTGGCTGTCCCTTTCACCTTTTCAACTTTCCCCACTTCCTCCTTCCTCCTCCCTGGAACATGGACGTGACAGTCAGAATTTGGCTACCTGTGACCATAAGGAAGGGCCACGTAAATGGCAGAAACTTAGCAGCCGACCACCACCGCTCCCCAGCACCAATCCACCAAACCCAATTCAGAAACTACCCACTCCCAGCCCCTCACCATGTGAGGAGCATGAATCACTATTTGGTTAAGTTACCATTATTTGGATTTTCTGTTACAAGCAGTGCTGATGAACACAAATTCCTAGACACAGATTCCAACAAGGCGGTGGGGATGCAGCTGTCACACCACAGCTTTTCTGATGCATCCATCCCAGCTCCCATCACACTCATGCATCCAATAAACACTCACAAGCGCCTATTCTGTTCCAGGGCGCAGGATAGCGCTGGGCCTGCCATGAGGAACGGGAGAGAACATGGGGAGGGACTGTCATAAGGAGACACAGCCTCATGATGGAAACAAGTACGGGAACAATGACAGTGGACCTTGCCTCACCTACAGTATTAGTTAAGACACAAGTCCGGACACGTTATCAGAAACCCAGACTACCAGTGGCCTAAACAAAAGAGAAGATAATGTTTCTCGCGTGTGAAAGGCTCGGCTGCTATGGCGGCTCTGGCTGTGAAGTTGACAGGGGCCCAGTCTTCTTTCTTGTAGCTCTGCCACACTGGGCTTCCTTTGCTCACCTGGTCTAAGACGCTTCACCATGTGTTCATATTCCAGCAGCGGGAAGAGGCAGAGAGAACATGCCCCTGCCCTTTGGGGGCACGACCCCCCAGGTGCACGCATCTCACCCCCACGTTCCACCGGGTAGAGCCTAACTGTGCAGCCACAAGTAGCTCCAGGGGCATGTGGGAAATGTAGTCTTTCCCCTGGGCAGTCATGTGCTCAGAAAAAATACTCAAGCTTCCATTACTACACAAGAAAGAAAAACCAGCCATGTCTACCACCCTTTCTAAAAGATTCCTGAATCACCAAAGCAATGAACTCAGATGTGTGGGTTCCTGACTTCTGGAATCACATTCCTAACAAGACACTGGTATTTCCTGCACTCACCCCCACCCCCATACAAGTTAACTGAAGATTTCATTAAAGTTTTATCTCTGTTTATTGCACACATGTGCACATACACATGAAAGAAACAAAAATAAAGCTTTTATCACTTCAGTAGAGTCACCCCTAGGTGGTGGGAATTGGATGCCGAGCAGTCTGCTAGGTTCACTCACTAGCTCCGAATCTTGGTCCAGCAAGCTGGCCTCAGAGCTCAGGATTCCGATCCATGGCTGTTAGGGTCTTCAGAAAGAGCTGAAAGTGTGTGTGTTTATCACACCTCGGAACACCACAGGTCCTTTGAACCGGGGTGAGGGTTATGACAGGCATCTGAGTGAAGCAGTCCATTTTGACGTGGCTATTTTCATTCAAAGAACATGTTAATGAGGTACTTTTCACCCAGGTCGTTTTGGGCTGTACCAAAATGTAAAAACTGTTTTCTGAGCAAGCCACCCTTAATCCAACCCTGCTTCTCAGCCTGAATCCACTGCTTGCTCCAGTCTCTCCTCACATCGTCATTCAACCGAAAAATTTATGGCCATAGTAAATTGCCCGCAATAAATGGGTCCTGGTAAAATATCCGTAAATCCACCATTCTTCTCCCAAGAGAGATTTAATAAAAATGAACTCAGATAAAAACACTCATTAAGAATTGAAACAAAGATTGATAGACAGTGTTTAATTTATAATTAATACATGAGGAAGTTATGGTCTCTTTCTCTGGGATATTTGAAAATATTTTACTCTCATCATTTTTGACCAGGATCAAAATTGTTCCACCAATTCTCACATTTTAATAATGCATGTGGTGGCTCTTTTCTTTGAATAAAGAGATCGCATTTGAGGTTTCTTTCGGGTTGATCCCTGCACAGGCAAATTTCCAAAGGGCTTTGACTGGGTTGACATTCTTAGTGATTACCTTTCATGTTCTTTTCACTAACTGACCTAACATGGGTGGAAATAATGAGGCTTGGTGGGCTTTATTTTTGACAACTTTGGTGGCTTTAAATAAGTGTCTTTGACCCAATTTAAAAATGGTTGCAGATTCTAAGGTATATTATCTACTAAAGCATCAAATGTAAACGCTGGGTCATCAGTTGCCACAAAAAGAATCATCTGAGCTGCAAGGAAATAATTCAAACCACTCCTGTTCAGTATTTTTAACTCTTCCTTGGCTAATGTCTTTTATAGTTTTTTTTCCTTCATTAAATGGAAAAAAGATTTAATACTCAGGAAAACTGAAGAGGTGGCATCTAATGTGTCCTGCTCCAAATCCATCAACGCAGGTGACTCAGTTTCCTCACCTGTAAAAGGAAATAATGCTGGCACCTAACTCACAGGGCTTGAAGATTCAACTAGATATGGAAAGCACTTAGCACGTGCCTGGCTCATTAAATGATGGCTACTGTTACATTGTTGTTATTCTATAGGGCAAAGTTAAATCATAAACGTTTTGTTCCCTCAAAAAGTCACCAGTAAATACTGGCATGGTCTCAGAGCATGTCCCCACAAATGACGAAGGGGAAAATGGTGACTATGCAGTGGAGTAAGTTGGCGGACAACAACTCAACCAGGTGAGTAAAATAAATCAACAAGAGTGTGACAGGCTGACATCGTGCACTTCCTGATACAGTGCATGGAAAGGGCCCAGCATCATTTTTGTGCAATTCCTGCCAAGAAAGCATGGCTTGAGTCTAGACACAAGGAAACATCCAGAAGACCCAGATTGAGGAACCTGCCCCAGAATGAAAAGCCTGTCCCCTTAAAAACTGCAAATGACATGAAAGAGCAGGAAGGCCTGGGGAACCGCTCCAAACTGAAGGAGACTAGAGACATGCTTAGTAACGCAATGCATCATCCTGGATGGAATCCCGGACCAGAGAGAAAACAGAGACCTTGCTGGGACAGCTGGCAACAGCAGGAGATCTTTGTACTGCTGGTCTTGTAACTTTTCACTAAATTTGAAATTTTTTCAAAATGCATTATTATTAAAAGATGTCTGTATATTTCTCCATGCCTTGAGGGAGGCAATGGGTTCCAAACTGGAGCCACAATCATTCCATTTTAGCTGAAACTGTATACCTGCCTTACGGGGGTGGACAGCAGCCTGAACCTACCTAAGTGCTTTTGTCTGGGGCCCCAGGTAGCATGAGGTCATCAGGCAAATAGCAAAACATGAGAGAGAGCACTTCCACGTCTGCCCAGGAGGGATTAACTGCTACAGAAAGTGCCCTCCTAACACAAACAACTGAAAACCAAACCAAATGTGTAAAACAATCTCTTACAGATGTTGGACATAGGCGATATACAGGTCTGAGATTCCAGGAAAAAACACAAGAGAGGGCTACAGCTGTCCCAGCTGACTGCCTGGAGGGAGTCTCCAGGCCACAGCACAGAGAGGGGAACCCAAACTGAGCCCAGCACACCTACGGAGTTGAGGGCCAGGTACAGAGTTCAGGGAGGCAGGGGCAGCTAGAATTTGCAGGGTAGAGTGCCAGACACGGGGGGATGCACAGAGCTCCCGAGACCCACAGCAAGCACAGCTAGAAAGCAGGCCAGCGGTTGTCCATGACCCAGGCTGTGTGAAGGCGATTAGCTGTAAACAGATACTAGGAAACTTTGGAGAGGGATGGAAAAGTTTTATATCTTGATTTTGGTGGTGATTACAGGACTGAAAACATTCGTCAAAACCCATTGAATTGTATACTTAAAATCTTCACCTTTTAGTGTATATAAATTATATCTTAATAGAACTGTTCTAAAGAAATAGAGACCGGGGACAGTGGCTCACACCTGTAACCCCAGCACTTTGGGAGGCTGAGGTGGGAGGATCACTTGCGCCCAGGAGCTCAAGACCAGCCTGGGCAACACAGCAAGACTCCATCTCTACAAAAACATTTTTTAAAATGTAAAGAGCAGGAAGGCCTGGGGAACCGCTCCAAACTGAAGGAGACTAGAGACATGCTTAGTAACGCAATGGCAGGCATGGTGGTGCATGGTGCCACATACCATGTGCACCATGGCATGGTGGCGCATACCTGTAATCCCAGCTACTCAGGAGGATCACTTGAGCTGGGGATTTGGAGGTTGCAGTGAGCTGTAGTGATGCCACTGCACTCTAGTCTGGGCAACAGAGTGAGACGCTGTCTCATACACACACACACACATATATATATGTATGTGTGTATGTGTGTGTATATATATATATATATATATATATATATATATATATATATGTGACCAAGACCCTTCTCAAAGAATCGAGCAACAAAATCACTTGTGGTCTTGAGAGGTTTAGAAGCCACACTCATGTTTGCCCTGATGCCCTGTGACTCTCTGGCCTCGCCTTCACTGGACTACAATTTTTGATGCTCCAGTGTGTAGCAGTCTTCTTTTCCCCTTTCCTGGTCTTTGAAGCCCCTTGATAAGCCCCACTGGGAGTTACAGATGGAGCCGAAGGAGCTTCAAATACGAGTCTTGTCAATTGAACTTCGGACTCTCTTGCCACACTCAAGAAATCGTTCACCTGTGGCTGAACTTCCTCTGCTGCCACAGAATGACGCAATGTGGCTTTTTAGTCACATAAAGCATATTTATCACCACCCCAAAATCAAATGACTTTTTAAGGATCAGTCGATAGATAGCCATCCCAAACAAACACGGCCTTTGTCCTGTTGGTTTCTGTGTGGCACCTGCGCTAGGGGAACAAAAATGTCTTGTGTGAACAGGTTCCCAAACTCCTGCCAAAGCTTTTCTCTTGACCCGTTGCTGCGATAAACTACATTAACGCACTTACTCATACTGAGCCACCTTTACATTCCTGGAATGAAACTGACTTGGTCGTAATGTACTATTCTTTTAACATACTGCTGGATTGAATGCTATTGAGATTTCTGCCTCTATGTTCTTAAATGTGTAACCAGTTTATTGAATAGCCTGAAGTCAGCAGGGCGTAAATATAAAATGGTTTGGGGAGTTTTTTGGTCCAATCACTTACTTTCAAATTCTGGCAGATCTCTCCTTCCTGCCCTATAATGACATTTGAACAGATCACATGGCTTCCTAGTCACTTTCAATTATGAAAAAGTTCAGGCCAACCTGTTACCAGTTTAAAACTTCAGTTATAGCATTGGCCGTCAGTGCCCAAGTCCAAGCATGTCAAAAACACTTCCTTACCCCAAACTGCCAAGAGTTTAGAACTCAGAACCCCTGAAGAAGAGCTTCAGAAGTGGACAGACACCTGTAACAGCCTTCTCATTCTCTCCATGGCCAGCACAGGTTACAGCTGAAGGAAAAACGAGATGATCGTGTCCTTGGGCAGAAGCATGTCTGTCGGATACAAAGACAGTGTGCACCAGGCTGGCAAGAAGTTAAGGGAAGAAGCTGGTCTCTAGATCACCAAGCACCTAAGGAGAAAGCGAATGAAATTCTCTGAAATGAACCATGTAGCCGCTGGATACAAAGCAACCTTCATTAAGAGCCTGGACTTTGGGGTATCTGGAGATACTCCCCTCCCTCCAGGGAGCCACACTTAGCCTGCTCACACCCTTAAGAGAAGTGTGGAAGGAAGGAACTACTGATACATGCTACAACACGGATGATCCTTAAACGCATTATGCAAAGTAAAAGAAGCCAGTCACAAAAGACCACACATACGTGATTACATTCATGTGAAAATCCAGGATGGGGAAATCTATAGCAGCAGAAAGTAGATTACTGGTTGCTAAGGGCTGGGGGTTGTGGATGGAGGATAGGGGAGTGATAGCTAACGGGTACAAGGTGTTTTTTTTTTGAGGTGATAAAAACGTTCTAAAATTAACTACGATGATCCTTGCACATATCTGTGAATATACTAAAAATGGTTGAATTGTACATACTTTTTAAATGGATGGGTTGTTCGGTATGCAAATCATATCTCAATAAAGCTATTTTTTTAAGAGAGAGAGAGAGGGAAAGAGACGTGGAGACTCCGCCAACCAGTTGCAGTGTGCAAGAAAGGCAAAGCTTGAAGGCACGACAGGCCGGTGTCCTGCAGCTCTCTACGTCTGAGACGTCGGAACTCAAAAGGACCATCTGACTCAGGCAGCCGGCACAGCTGGGAAGGTTTGAATCAATGGGCGACGAGGCAGAAAGCCCACGCACGTCCTCAGAAGGGAGAGGAAGGGGATGATGAATGCTGGGGCGCTGGGGCCTGAGGACACCCCCAACCCAGGCCGCAGGACTCCTCTTCCTGCCCTCCCCTCTCTGGGAAGCACGTACGCATTTGCTTCTGGTCTGGGGACAAGGAAAGGAAGCAGAAAATGACTGCCTGTTTCTATAAAAATATGAAAAACCTGGCCTGCATTTTGCTGTGGGTAGCAAAAGGGGCTTTTCTTAGAAAAGGGCTCTTTGAAGTTGTACTTTCCTCTGGATTTTTAACATTCAGAGCTGCTCTCCAGCTCTGGCTGCTGCTACAGGTCCCTGGACCTGAGCAGCTTCCCAACACCGGGCTTGAGAACCAGAAACCACCAGAGCTGAGATTTCTCTTTTCTCTGCCCCTGGTTGGAATGGGGACTTGCCAGGGGACAGGAGCTCCCTGGCCACCCTTGCCCTTGCCCACTCACGCACGCCCACTGGCAGAGGCCTGAGTCCTGCTTGGGCATTAGCCTGAGGACGTCGACGGATGAGAGGAGACTTTAGCCCAGGCCAGAGGGAGCCACTCCTGGCTGCAGTGTGAGCAGGCCAGTTAGTGATGTCTGAATGGCAAACGGTGATCTGGACGGTTTAGGCCTCCTCTTGGGAGTGACTCAAAGGGAGGTTTTTTCCTAAATTGCTCCATTCGTAGGGTAGACAGGGGGAGAGAAAAAAGCTCCTATGGTGCAAGTCACATTCAGCAGAGGGACATCCACAGCTGACCCCTGGGGGGAGGCCAGGCTGGCATTCATGATGGGGGACCCCCAGGGCAGGACGCACTACTCTGGAGTCTCCCACCAGCCCCTTGTTCTGCTTCTCCTCACCAGGTCCCCAAGAAGGACAGGTCCCCCAAGTCTCTCAGGTATGAGCTACCTGGTCAAGGGCCTGCTTTATCCAGACAGGAAATGCCAGAAGGGAGCTTGGTCACCATCTCCATCTCAACGGCTGTGCCTACCGGGATACACCCTCTCACCCCGAGGGTGGCGTCCCTAAAGATTAGGCAGCTACAGGGCTAACTGGCCAGGATGAGAAAGGGAGAGGTGGCCAAGGGAGGGAGGGAGGCTTTGCCAGCTTGAGCCATGACAGCGAAGGGAAAGCAGACGGTTCACGCGTGAATAACCGGGTCAAGACCCCACAACAGCAGGCTCAGCGGTCCCTCCTCAGAAACTGAGAATTTTGTTCAAGCAGCTCCATGCTGGACTTGCCCAAGATGACCACGTGCCCTCCGACACCCATAAGGAGTGAAGCCAGATTTTATTATCTAGAAATTTCTATTACACTGTGACCAGTGAAGTCACACACACACACACACACACTCTCACATCCCTGCTGGTCCCCTGCCCTGCCAAGACTTAGAGCACTTGGTTAGTGTGGTTAGGCCCCACTTTGTCCAGAATTAAGTTAAGAAGCCCCCGGATATTTGGAGCTACATGGGGGGCAAGGCTATGAGCTGTCCTTGCACCTCTCTGTCCTGTCACATAGGGCTGAGCTGGGAGCCCAGCCCCGGCATGTGGCAGCTGTGTAGACGCTGGCCTGCTCTTCACCACACGGAGCCCTGAGCTCCCTCCCCTCTTTGTAGGGTGGTTATAGGAATGGGACACTATGGAAAGCAAATAGCAATAAACAGGAGCTATTTTGTTGTAACAAAATACTTGAGTCACATTTCCCAGTGGGAAGTCCTCCCCACCTTGACACTTCCCAGCTCACTTCCCTTGGCCTTGGGAGCAGTGGCAGGGGTAGGGGGGCTTTTTCTGCCCCTGAGAAAATTCCCTCCTTGTCCCTCTTCATTTCCAAAGCTCAAACCCCTAGTTCCAGCATCACTTTACACACCTGGGAGTGAGGGGGAGTGCGGGGGCCCCAGCTTCCGCTTTGGCTCCGTCCAGTTCTGTCTGCAGCTAATGGCTCCACCAACTGGCAACTGCAGTGAGTCCAGGGTACTGGTTTCCTTGGCACAGTGGTGCTTGGTGTCCACCCCCAGCCTCCTCTGGCCCAAGACCCCTCTCAGGGGAAGGCCATTCATCCCCCCAAGCTGTGTTGAGCACCCGCTTTCCTGGGCCTGGCCACCTGGGCATCTCCAGCATCTGCCCTCCTGCACTCCACCTATTCCTCCACAGACACCAAGGAGGCCCTTCTGCACACCTGAGTGCCGCGGGAACCTGGGCGGGCAGCCCTCCACCCGCATCTTTGAGACACACCCCTTTAGCACATTTCTGGCCTTCAGGACTCCGCGGATAGAGCAGGCGCTGTTCTCTCTGCTCACAACCGCTGTGGGCTGCATTGTGTCCCCCCAAATTCATATGTTGGAGTCCTAACCCCCAGTACCTCAGAATGTGACTGTGAGCTCATCGGGGTGGATCTAATCCCGTCTGGCTGGCGTCCTCGTGAGAAGAGGAGGTTGGGACACGGAGCAGCAGAGTGAAGACCATGTGAACGCACAGACAGCAGGTGGCCATCGACAAGCGATGGGGAGAGGCCTCTGAAGAAACCAATCCTATCGTGACCTTGGTCTCAGACTTCTAACCTTCGGGACTGTGAGAAAATAAAATTTTGCTGTTTAAGCCACCCTGTCTGTGGTCCTGCATTATGGCAGCCCCAGGAAACTAACACAGCACCCATCCCACACCCTGCCCCAAACTCCTGGGGACACCTTCCAGGCTGTGCACGGACTCTCCCACCACACTGCCATCGTCTCTGACCCCCTCTTCTTAGGGCCGGGTTCCAGATTTCACAGCTCAGCCAATATCAACCAGGAAATGGAATCTAATCCCTCTTGCCGAAGCTCCCCAAGTCTCCAGGAAGGATTGGCCTGGGGAGAGCACACCCTGTCCTCCGTCCCTGATCAGAATTCTGCCAAGTACCTTCTCCCTCCCAGGCCTCTGGCTGGGGGTGGGGGACCGCTAGAATGAGGAGGAGGGGTGTCGTCTGTGTAGCCAGCTCTTTATAAATCCAAAAGCAGGTGCCTGGGCCTCTAATTCTCTTTGGCTTCCTCTACAGGGTGGCTGTGATGGTTAATTTTATGTATCAACTTGGCTGGGCTACGGTGCCTAGATATTTAGCCAAACATTATTCTGGATGTTTCTGTGAAGGTGTTTTTTGGATGAGATTAACATTTAACTCAATGGACTTTGAATAAAGTAGATTATCTTCTATAATGTGGGTGGGCCTCATCCAATCCATTGAAGACCAGAATAGAATAAAGATTGACCTCCCCTGAGCAAGAAGGAATTCTGCCAGCCACCTGCCTTTGGACTTGAACTGCGACGCTTCCCTGAATGTTGGCCTGCCAGCCTCACCTTGCATTCTGGACTTACAAGCCTTCACAGTCCCATGAGCCAATTTCTTAAAATAACACACACTCTCTCTCTGTACATACACACAGACACACACTGACACATACATACACAAACATCCTGTCAGTTCTGCTTCTCTGGAGAACACTGACTGATCCAGTGGCTTCCTTTAGATCTACTCCTTTGGGTCCCAATTACTCAGTCTAAGGCAATTGGAAAAGTCCCACTCACTTCCTGTCACAGTGAAATTGGATTATAGTTTCCTGGGATATCATTCTCATTTTTGGTGTCTTTACACTTATGCTACTTTCAAAAAATACACTCATAAGCATTTCCCAGAAATTTATCTATTTCCTAAAGATTTAAAATAACCCACCCATAAAACCCAATTCCTTTTCTGAATGCAATTCTTTAATAACTTTCTTGGTCTCTTCAGATCTACAATGTTTGGTGTACATTTTACCAATTTATATTTTCTTATATTATTCATGTAAGCCATCTTTTCTATTTTTAATGCATTCTTTTCTCATTAAAAAAAATTTATGTGTCTTTATGTTCATTTCCCCTTTCGTATTCCCTATGTTGAATTTTTTATTTCTCTCACTTTTTGTGATTAAACTTGTCAAAACCCCTCCTCTTCCTCTTATCTTCTATTCCTCCAAATGCCATTAGCTGTGGTCAAGCAAGGTCAGTGTCTGCAGGCTGGGGGAGAGCCTTGGTAGCCCAGAGCAGGATGGTGAGGCCAGGTGGAGTACAAAGGGCATCCACGCAGGGGTGTTGCCAGGCACGGGGGCAGAGCCTGAGCGGGGTGAAGACAGTATTGGTGCAGGGGTGGAGCATTCAACCATCGTGGGGCATCAGAGAATAAGAGGAGATCATTCAAAAGGGGATGCCCAGTGTTGGGTGTTAGACGTATGCCAGATGAGGAAGGCATCCATGGGACAGGGGCAGACTGGTGCAGGGTGTCAAAGCTCAGGTGCAGTGAGGAGGGCATCTGCATGAGGAAGAAGGTGCAGTTGGAGGTTGGTTACATAAAGGGGATGGATCAAATAAGTAAATATACAGACAGTCTGTATCTGCAGGTTCTGCATCCATGAATTCAACCAACCCAGGATAGAAAAATATTTGTAGAAGCAGACTGACAGATGGGCAAAAAAGAAAAAAAATAAAAGAAAAATAAAATTTTAAAATAAAAAAAATAAACAGAAAAATACTTGGAAAAATTTTTAAATGACAGTACAATAAAAAATAATACAAATTTTAAAACAATATAGCATAACAACCATTTACATAGCATTTATATTGTATTAGGCATTATAAGTAATCTAGAGATGGCTTAAAGCTGCAGTCCCCAACTCCCAGGCCATGGACAGGTACCAGTCCATGGCCTGTTGGGAACCAGGCAGCACAGCAGGAGGTGAGTGGCGGGCAAGCAAGTGAAGCTTCATCTGTATTTACAGCCACACTCCTCATAGGTCACATCGTCACCTGAGCTCTGCCTTCTGTCAGATCAGTGGCGGTATTCGATTCTCATAGGAGCTCAAGCCCTACTGTAAACTGCGCATGTGAGGGTTCTAAGTTGCACACTCCTTATGAGAATCTAATGCCTGATGATCTCAGGTGGAGCCGAGGCAATGATGCTAGTGCTGGGGAGCAGCTGCAAATACAGATTATCATTAGCAGAAGGTTTGACTGCACAGAGACCATAATAAATCAATTGCTTGCAGACTCATATCAAAACTCTGTCAGTGGGTGGCAAGTGGCAGCGTAATAATAATAGAAATAGAGTGCAAAATAAATGTAATGCTCTTGAATCATCCTGAAACCATCCTCCCCCAAACACCATCCATGGAAAAATTGTCTTCCCTGAAACTGGTCCCTGGCGCCAATATGGTTGGGAACCGCTGATTTAAAGTATACAGGAGGATGCACATAGGTTACATGCAAATGCTACACTGTTTTATACAAGGGACTTGAGCATCCTTAAGGGGTTGTAGAACCAATCCTCCATAGAAACTTAGGGACAACTGTATTAAGGATAATGGGAACCATATTTCTCACCTACAGGGAAGAGAGTTACAAATATGGAAACTAAGAAAACTAGAACGAATCCAGTAGTATTGGACTAAAATCAGAGCTATTGGTATGAATGCATTGATTTCCAAAATAGAGAGATAGATATAGAAATATAGTTGTAAAACTGTATATATTAGTGAATATATATATATATATATTAGGAAACATATGTGTATGTGTGTCTATGTGTATTCACTGAAAGAACCTGGGAGCATTGATACCCCAATAGCAATAAGCATGTCTAGTGCCCAGATCTTGGCTTCTAAATATCATTCTCCACTCAAAGGACAAGAGCTCCTTGGAGAAATGGCTGACTTCAGGGTTAAAAAAGGAAAAGTGCAAGATAGCCTGGAATATATTGTCATGCTAGAAAGGAGGGTCGCTCAAAGAATGATGCAGATGTGTCAAAAAGGAACCTGCTTAAAGAGGCTACCAAACACCAAATTGGATACAATTTAGGCACCAAAATCAATAGTGATGGTAATAAACCATAATTCATTGAATAAAACAGGAAACCATGAGACTATCTGGCATAAATTAATAAATTGAAAGTTTAATGAGGAATGGGACATTTAGATACTTTCAAATATCTCCCAACAAAATACTCATTAATTACAAAAAGGGAAAGAGTAAAACTACAATGGTGAAGCCTGGCAAACACCACCTTAATCGGGTTGTCAACACGAACATTATGAATAATGGGACAAATCAGTGTCACGATTGCCACGAGACAGTCACAGACGCATCACTTCTGCAATAGTCCTACCTAAGATGCATAACCTGTATCTGACTGCACAGAAACATCAGACACGCCCACATGAAAGGATATCCCACAAAATAACTGGCATATCATCCTCAAAAGTATCAAGGCCATGGGAGTCAAAAAAGGACTAAGGAAGAGCTCCAAAGTGAAGGCGACTGAAGAGACAAGAAACTGATCACTAAAGGCAACACGTGGCTCTGAACTGATTCCTTTTGCGGTAAAAGACATCATTGGTACACTCTGCGAAATGTGAATAGGGTCTGAGGATTAGATGGCAACAGTGTTTCGATGCAAATTTTCTGATTGTGATGGGTATGGAGGACTTGTGGGGACGGTCTGAAAGTTTCTCTCAGAGGAAGCACACAATTCAAGAATTTTTGTCATAAAATAAGGAAAAGTAACCCATTTACATTCATTGTTGTAACAGAAATAGAATATTGCTTTCCTGCTTCTTCTAGTATTTGCTGTTCGGTATGTGGACCGTATGTGTATTCTTTGTTTTTTATCTTCTCCAAAGAGAGAGAAAGAGAATACATATTACATATATGTTATGTAATTATATATTATACATTAGAATGTATTTTATATTATGTTATACATGATATATATTCTGTCCATAATTCTACAAATAGTTATTTTTACTTTTTTCAAAATTATTCTTTAACCCACATTCCTATGTAAATATCAGTCAAGAGTAAATCAATACTTCCTGAGTTGTCTTTGCCTCTTTTTGAGAATATATCCCACTTTTCAAGTTTTACAATTCCTTAGACTTTTCTCTGTTTGAGAAACACTTGCACCCTGTCCTTCTCCGTGTCTTCCCTGTTCTCAGTTCACAAACTTGCTTCATCTCTTGACAATTTTGAATGCCTCTCCAAGTTCCTGTTTAAAAAGGGTCCATGTGTCCATGCAACAAAAATACTTTTACCCCCTTAATTAATATTTTGAAATTTAAAAAAAGAAAAAGCCAAAAAGGGTCCAAGGTGGTATGTTTTTTGAAACCTTGCATATCTGAAGGTATCATTCTTGAGACTTGAAACACTATATATACCTTGGCTGGGTAGCAAATTATTGGATCACAATCTTTTTCTGTATTCTTCTGAAAATTCTGCAGATGCTCTTCGTCAGAATTGAGGGCAACAGGAGAGTGAAGCCAGTGTGATTTGTCTTCCTTTGTAGATTTCCTATTTATTCTGCATATATTCTTGTAGGATTTAAGAAATTCTGATTCTTCACATAGTTTTGTGAGGTGTCTAGGTATGGGTCCATCGTCAGTGACTTTGGCCCTGCGTATGTCGATCTCCTGTGAGCTGCGCACGCAGGCTGTGTGTGGTCCTGCCTTATCTGTTGGGAGATTGCTTCTGTCTGGTCTCACCGCTCAGACATGCCGAGGGTCTGCCCGGTGCATCTTTGTTCTCTGGCCTCCGTCCGTATCTACAGACTTTCCTCCTTCCTTTTTAATTTCTTTATCTTTTCCTCTGCATTTTTTATGAGATTTCTCAACCTTGACCTCTACAGCACTGATTTAATATTTTACAGCACCAATTCTGTTCTTTAATCTAACCAAGGGATTAGTGGTGGGTTTTATTTCTGTGATTACATTTTTAGTTTCTCTTAACAGTGTTTCCTTTTCTTATCAATTTTCTATTCATATAATCTTTTTTGAAAAATCTCATTCTGCACGTTTTTAAAGAAGGCCTGTCCCTCTTCTCCTTATGGCTTTCGGCCTTTACTTCAGAGGGTCCGTGTCTTCTGACATATGGAACAGGATGTTGAGTAGGATTTTCCCTGTGGACCCAGAGTTGACGCAAAGACCCAAAATGAGGACAAAGGGTTAGGTGCTCAAGTTCTAGTTCAAGGGTGCAGCCTGTGTAGACCCCATGGCTTGACCCTGTGAAGCTAACTCCTTGGGTGCCTTAGGCCAATCTTGGGGCTCCTGAGCAGGTAGTGGCGCCTGTGTTTCTGAGAATGCTCCCACAGAGGTACGACAAGGCACCGATTGATTCCCAGCTGTCTCCCTTCCCTTGACACCGGCAAGGGCAGACTTTCCACAGCCCAGGAGGCTCCTTTCACAGCAAAAACCCTCCAGGGCTTAACCTAGTCAACATTGTCCCCTGAGGGCAACTCAACCTTTTCACCAGCTTCAAACTACAGCCAAGGCTTCCTTCAGCTTCCTCCCCAGCCTTCCTCCTTGCCTCAGCCTGGGAACAAAGACTTTGAACAAATCCACAGGATCATGCTAATTGGCAAGTAACTCAGGCTCCGGTTCCCTGAGGGGGTCATAGGCCTGTCGGGCACTGCCAGGAGAAGAGGGAAAATGAACACCTTAGCAACTGCTCCACACTGTAATATATTCAAACATGGCCCCTTAAGGAGTTTGCAGGCCCTGGGGCATACAGGAAGGTCTGAGATGAAACAATTTCTCCTAATTGCTGAACCAGACAGCCAAATAGAACCCTGGGTTTGAGATTTCCATATGGAGATTGGCTCATTCTAGTTACAGGGTCAGCTAAGACCCCACTCTACATCGAGGTCTCTCAACGTAGCTTGCTCAAAACACTATTTCCATAAAATGTTAATAGGTATTTCTCAAAATAAGGTTTCAGTTAAAATAAATGTAAGATATGCATGGTAGACAGAGTGGCAGCTTTCGTTCCTGCAGGACTTCTTGGCATCTTGCATACTCCTTGCCTATTATTCAGTCAACCACTCTGCATACACTGAGCATCTATTGAATGCCAAGCATTGTGGAAAGGGGAGAGATTTCCACATGGACTACGTCTGCAAAAAGCTCACAGTTGAGTTTTCTAACACCTTAGTTCTCAGTAGCTGCAACTGAAAACCTGTTAGTAATGGAGACATTCCAGCCCTGCCTCCAGACCTACTGAATCAGAATCTGCATTTTAACACACTCCCAACATGATTTCGTGTGTACTAAAAGCCCTGGAAGGCCAGGTGCAGTGACTCACACCTGTAATCCGAGCACTCTAGGAGGCCGAAGTGGGAGGATTGCTTGAACTCAGGAGTTCAAGACCAGCCTGAACAAAAGTGAGACCCCATCTCTACTAAAAATAGAAAAATTAGCCAGGCATTGTGGCATGCACCTGTAGTCCCAGCTACTTGGAAGTCTGAGGCAGGAGGATCACCTGAGCCCAGGAGTTGGAGGTTGCAGTGAGCTACGATAATGCCACTGCACTCTACCCCTGGCAACAGAGATAGACTCTGTCTCAAAAAAAAAAAAAAAATGCCCTGGAACAAAGATTTTAAAAAAACAAATGAACAAATGGCAAGTGGCAAAATGAATATTAATGAGAAACAGAATAAAATTACAAGTTCAACTACTTTTCCATGAACACGTGGTTGTTACTACATTTTGCACACAGAGAATAGAGACATTTTTCCTATACGTAAAACTGTTTCTGGTTCTTATGTGCATGATGGACTTAGAGGTGTTGAGATTTCCTGGTGAACTACAAAGGGTACAATGATGTCCAGACACTCTGTCCCTGAATGGAATGGAGGTCCACTGCTCTAGGAAAAGGCCAAAGGCAGGCCCTGAAACTTGGGAGGCCAAATCAAATGACCCCACCACCCTCCGTGGCCCCAGCTAGAAGCCTGGGCTCATGTCAGAGTTGTCCTGCCCCTCACTCCTCAGAGTCACAAGCTGTGCTCAGGCCTCCCAGACCCTTCCCTCCCTCTTCACCACCTGCACTTTGAGGGCTGAAAAACATATGGTTAAGGGTGTGGACTCTGGAACTGGACTGCCTGGTACAAATCTCATCCTGACCTCATAGCTGTGTGACCTTGGTCAAGTCTCCTAACTGTTCTGTGCCTCAGTTTCCCCACCCCTGAAATGGTGATAATAATAGCACTTATTGCAGAAGTCTGTGAGTCAATGGACCTGAAGCATATGAGTGTCAGCTCTTGTTACTGTCACCACAGCTACTGCCACTAGTGTTCTCCTCAGGGCCATGTCCCAAACTGTCGGCTAGCAAGTGCCCAAAGTCCTAAACCCTCCACTCACCCATCCAGAAACCTCCGGAGAGTCCTTGTGAACTACAGAGCTGGGTAGAAACTGCAAATCATCCTATTCAATGCTCTTCGTGATACAGAGTTTGACAGATGTTTAAGGAGGGAAGAAGGAAGAGGATGGAATAAAAGAATGCTGGGAAGGAAGGAAAAGATTAACCAGGGAGTTTCATCATTGTTTCTGTCTGTCCTAAATAAGTGGTCAAGTTGGAAATCTATGGTTTGGTGAAACTGGTCTTCTCAGGAGAATCTGCTTCCTATGCATGTCAAAACCTAGACTATCATTTGGGGTGGGGGTGGGGGGGCGGTCAGAAGAAAAGACCGAAAAGACCAAAGAGACCACTGAGACAAGAGGGGGGCAGAGCCCAGGCATGGCGGGTCGGGAGCCACTGGTGTCCTCAGTGCTGACCGTGGCCCCAAGTCAGCCACATCACCGGCTGCCAGAAACTAACACTCTAAGGAACAGCAAGGTCTGGCCTCTCTTAAGATCAAAGGGGAAACTGAGGCCCAGGGAGAAGCAAACACTTGCCAAGGTCCCGTTGCTGGCAGACCCCTAACTAAAGATCTGGTTATCAGGTCGACTCCTGCCTCATTGCTTGCAAGTTGTCCCATCCCGGCTGGGGTACCAAAACAGTCCACTGGTGAGAAATGTTAAGGACACTGGGAGGGGGGCTGTTCTCTGCAGGAAACAGTCTGCTGAGAGCCGAGATGGGGGTGCTGGAGGGACCCCTGTCTGCAGCTCCAGTAGGACACCCCTTTGGCCTACACACTGACAGAGGGACAGAGAGATGTCATTGACCCTCCAGTCCCTGTGCCCATGGAAGCCTTTGGAGAAAAAATAAGCAGTTTTGGGTTCTGTCTGTTGTTGAGTGTGTATTTGGTCAGGAGAGATAGCTCCGGAGAAAGGAAGCAATTATATTTAGTATTTATTGCCCTATACATGATTCAGTTGAGTAAGAATGTTACCTGTGCTGCAAAAATCAATTTTAATAAGGGAAATGCCTCCATATTATACTTAACAAAATTCTCAGCCTCAGGACACACAAGCATAATTAATAATGCTGCTCCGTCTTTTCCACCACCTCAACCCCGATTCAACAGGAGGCCGCAGGGTCAAAGAATTGCCATGCTGGCAGGGACATGCCCTAGGGGAGGGGGCCCAGTGCTCTGAAAACAGACAACTCCTAACCTCCTGCGGTAGCACTGGCCAAGGCACAGACCTGCCAGGAGCAGGTTATTGCAGAAGGCAGGCAGAGGGGACTGCACCAACATCTAGCCAAAGCCCTCAGCTGCCTGGCTCAGCACAGGTGTCAGCAAAGGGACCCAGCACGTAGCTTCTGCCCTCGGGAACGCAGTGTCGCAACCTGTGTGGCAATGAAGGAGTTGGCCCTTCTAGCTGTGATGTTCTGTGACTCTAGAGTCTAGACCAGGGATGACAAACTATAGCCTACAGACCGAATCAGACCCTTAACTGCTTTTGCATGGCTCCTTAACTAAGAATTGCTTTTATATTTTTAAAGGGCTATTTTTAAAAAAAGGAAAGGAAAAAAGAAAACCACAAGGAAGGCTATGTGACAGTCTGTATGTGGCCTGCAAGGTCTAAAATACTACCTAGCCCTTTATAGAAAATGTTTGCCAATCTCTGCTCTAGACAATGTGGGATTTGTGCTCCTGCCCCGTTAGCGTTCATAGAACTCTCTGAACTCTTGGGGATAAGTAGGATTTATTGGTAGCTTTGCAACAGTTGCTGAATTCTCCCACCTGTGCTGTCCTGTAAGCTGCAGGGAGGTTTGCTCACTCACCAGTGCCCTCCTAGACCCTAGCACACAATAGATCTTCAGCTACTATTTGCTGAATGAATGAATGAATGAATGAAGTTGGTGCTCCTTGTATCCTTATAGCCTGCATGCAGCACCACCCAGGCCGGACACTCACTTCTGCATCATGCAGACTGTAACCATGTGCTTATTTTAGCCAATTAACCATCACTGAGCACTTTACTAGAACAAGGCTCCATGCTAGGCTGGTGCCCAGGCGTCACTCTGCCCACCAGGAGCTCACAGTTCAATAAAAAGATCAGACACTGACACAAATAACCACAATACAAGATAAGCCACTATTCATGTCCCAAAAGGAAGGTAGAGAAAGTGCACCGCACACACAAAGGAAGGGGCAATTAAATCTGAATAGGATTAACAGTCCACTAGATAAATGGGCAACGCCAGGAAAAGACAGTTCACAAAAGGGAATGTGCTCTAATAAAGCAAATATATGGGTAAGTCTTCAGCCTTACTAGTAACCAGAAAAATGCTAATAAAAATTATGAGATATCTTTTTACGATTATTAAAATAGTAAAAAAGTGTATTTCAAGTCATAATGCCCAGTGCTCTCAATGGTACAATGAAGTGGCATTCTCATACGCTGCTGTTGGGTTGGAGTGAGGTTGAATAACTCTTTGAAATCAATTTGGCAATAATATCAAACATCACAAAAATGTACAAACTTTATGACCCAGTCACTGTACTTCTAAGAATCGGTCCAAATAAAATAACTCAAGGTTTATATGCTAATACCTGGGACTACTACAGTAGCAGCTATTTGGAAGCAATATAAAATCTTACTATGGAACTTTCTGCGCGAGCTACCTGGTTCTTTAAAGATCACCTGTTAGTAAAATTTGATCCCGCCCTCAAGCTCCACAAGAGGAGCCTGCTCCTGACAAAGAAGGTCAGTATCTGTTGGGGTGGCTGTATTGTCACATGTAATGCCTGGCATGGTCAGTGGGTGTTTTCTGCCACATGGGCAGAAGAAGCAGAGGAAGCCAGTCTGCTAAGGGAGAGAGGGAAGAATGAGGCCAACACAGGCACAGGGTATACCTCGTGACATCTGTACCCAGTTCCTGGGGGCCCAGGCCCAGCCACATGTCTAACCTTGGCCTCCATAAGATGCCCCACTAGCCTCTGCACAATGATCCTTTTTTTTGCTTGAGCTCTTTGGGTTGAGTTTCTGTCACTTACAACCATGACTAATACACAATGGAACGGTAGATAACCATTAACAATTGTGGTGCTAGGAAGCAACATGGGAGAAAAGTCTTTTGACCTAGTAAGGATAGAAAAATCACATAGAACATTACATGTGTGCTACACATACCAAAACATGTGCACAGAAAAACTGGAAAGGAATATGCTAAAATAAAAATCTGTCAGCAGTGGGATATGATGGTTTCCTCTATTCCCATCCTGTTGCATTGCCTTTTCTAAAACTTTTTAAAAAAAAATTCTGAGTGAGGAGACGAGCCGCAGACCAAAACCACACTGATGCTAAGCGTAAGGTGCTTGTTGCCCAGAGAGAGGGCAGACAAGGAGCCCCAAAACCCGAAGGAGGGATATTCTTATTACTTCTAGCTGGAGAGATCAGAGAAGACATGGAAGGAAGCAGCATTTGCAATGGGCTTTCAGCAACAGGGAGGACTTGAACAGGGAGCAAAGCCACGCGGGGAGGGAAACTGAGATGGAGGGAAAGGACTAAACGGGCGTGGGAGAGCACCACGTTCAGGGAGGGACACGTTCCGGGGCAAGAGCAGAAGGTTCAGAATGGAGATCGGTAGGAAACAGACTACTTCACAGAGGCTTCACGCTGGCGACCTTCAGGCCACATTGGCCCAGTTGCTTTTTATTCAGTCGACGTAGTGATGACTGTTAGGTCCAGAGATGAGAGGGAGACACACAAAGCCTCATGTGTAGCAAAATGCTGTTTATTTTGAGCATCTGGGTGCAGATGGGGGGAGCCTGAAAAAAACATCCACCATGAGCAGAAAGCCTTGGGTTTTATAGAGAGTTTTTCTGGAGGGAATGAGCAACACCTGCAGACACAGGGGAGGGGAGTGGCTTTGTCCTTATCAGAGGGGATAGGAATGCCCTTGTCCCTACAGCTGTCTGTGGTCGGAGTTAGATTTACAATGTCTGGACTCTCCAGACTCCTGCGGCTTTTGTTTCACAGGCTTTATGATCACTATCTAAGTTTTCCATTAACCGCATTACGTCCTATACATACTTTTTGGGTTCCCACCCTAAGCAAACCTAACAATGACATATTTCTGAATTAGTTGCTGTGCTTCTCAGCTCTAAAACTACCCCTGTAAAATCAGCTTTGTGATGCAGGCTCTGGGACCCTGCGGACATTCTCCTTGGCCACCTGGCACTCTCTTACCTCTGCCAATAGGGGGTGCTAGAGGGAGCCCTCAAGGTGGAGGAGCTAGGGAACCACAGGATGCAGGGGGGAGCTCTTCCTGGCTTCGCATTAATATACAAGGTTCAATATGCAAACATCCTATGATCCAGCAATCCCACTCCAGGTACCTCTTGGAGAAACTCCTCCATGTGCACTGGGAGACATGACCAAGAACGTTCACAGGAACATTATTCACCATGGCAAAATATTGTTATAGAAGCAAACTAAGCGCCCCACAGCGGAAGAATAGAGAAATAATACATGGTGTTTCACAGCGGGGGAAATGAATGAACTAAGCTACAGGCATCAACATGGATGACTTTTAGAAACAACATTGAGTGAAAAAAGTAATTCACAAAAGACAATATACAGTATGATACTACTTTTATGAAGTTCAAATGCAAACAAAAGTAAATAATACATGGCTTTGGGGAATGTACATATGTACTAAAACTAATTACAAAATGACAAGGAAATGATAAACACCAAAACTTGGGCTAAGGTCATCTGGGGCAGGGTGAAGGGGATGGAACAGGAAGTTCACCCCGACACATGCAGAAGTACCAGGAACGTTCTAGTCCCAAAGGTGGGTGGTGCTCCCAGGTGCTCATTTTACTGTCATGTTTTGCAATGAATATATGCACCACAAATGTTGTTCTGTACATCTATATAAAATATCTCATAATAAACATCTTGAAGATTTCAATGACAAAATAGCTTGTGACCAAGAAATGGTGTTCTCAGGAAGTCCCTGTGGGCTCTGCCCACAAATGTGTCAGTGGTTGAGGGCTGAGAGAAGATGGAAGACACAGGGCTGGACCCTGGCCAGCACCATGTCTGGGCATCCCACCTGTTGGCTACATCCCCAAGGCACAGACACTGCTGAGAGGAGTCTGGAAAGCCTTGGCCTGCAAGTCTGGACCAATTTCCAGTTCTATTTCTAACTTACTGAGTGACTTTAGTCAAGCTGCCTGGCCTCAGTTTCCCCATTTGTGCAACAGGAGAGTAGGGAACAGGTGGTCAGAGCAGGCAATTGCTAAGCCTGCTAAGTTCTTAGAGTTACTGAGTGGCCTGGATACCTTATGGACAAGGTTTTCCGGGAGCTTGGTGGTCCTGCCTTGAGCAGCTGGCAAATGTTGGGAAAGAAATAGGGATAGAACTAGTGTCTGCCTCCCAGGTTATTGCGAGGATTAAATAAAGTAATACTTGTAAAGTAGCTAGCATAGAATCTGAAAAGAAAGCCCTTAAGAAACGGCAGCCATCGTGAGGAAGACCGAGCCTTCAACCAACCACACCCACGCGTGGAGGTATGCTCCTACGATGCCGCACTCAATGTTTGGCCAAGCCATTTCCTGCTTTAACCATTGCTGGCTCCCTAGGGCAGTTAGGATTAGCTCCTTAGTGTGACATTCAAGGCCTCTGCCACCTCATGTCAACCTCCCCACCACCCTGTGCCAGCCTGCAAGCCATATTCACTCTCATCTCCTGCCCTTTGTTCTTGCCTTTCCCCTGCTTATAATCCCCTCCTCCTCCCTGCCTCTCCTTCCATCCAAAATCTCCTTCTATCCTCAAGGCTTCACCCAACTGCTGCCTCCACCAGGAAGCCTCCCAGATCCTCCTTCCTTGTGGGCTCATCTCTACATGTTATCCCACCCACTGACAAGCTGAATCTTCCCACTTTCTACACACCACCCCGTTCTGAGCCCAGTGTAGAAGCTCAGAAAATGTGCGCTGAAGAAATTAAAAGGACTAGAAGAAGCACAGCAGTGAGAAGGTCCCAGAAAGGTGGCCATAAGCATCAGGTGCTCGGTTCTGTCCTCTGAGAGGTTGTAGCAGGGGAGCTGTATCTGATGCCATCAGCTGGAGCCGCACGTCTGGAAGTATCTCACTCTGAGGTCCCTTGGGAAATACCCCTTCCCCTAGGAGGCTTAGAATGGCTCCAGGCAGCCAGCCCTCATGGGGGGCGGAGGGCGAGGGTTGGCAGTTTGCCTGCAGTGCTGGTGAGAATTGCGCCTGGCTCCAAGGCAGCCTCACAACGCACTTGACCGCATCAGGCCTGGAGTTTGATCTAGGGCCCTAAATCATTGCTGCTCCTACCTCCGGCTTGAATCTAGGCCCCAAGCATGGCTGGAACTGATCACGTCCCTCTTGTCTTCTCTTTGGTCATCTCTTCAGCCTGGCATCCAGTGACCTCCACAGCTACCTTGGCTTCTCTCTCCCATGGCCCTGTGACGAGGCCTGTGCTGTGGATGATTCAGCCAAGTGCTCCCTACTTGGGCTCCCTCCCTATCCCCCTACCCCTCTCTGAGACATCGTTTCCCCCCACCCTGTCTCTCTTGGGGCAAAACTCTCTTCCATTGAAGTTCAATAGGAATGGCCCCTCTTCCAGGAAGCCCTCTCTGATCTCTCCAGCCAGGGATATAGCCATGCCCTTGCCACTTGCCCCTGCCAGCTTTTTGTCCGTCTCTATCTCTGGACCATGTGCTCTGTACACTGGCATTGCAGATGTTTGTGTCTACATCGTCCCTGCCCCAGCCGACAGGGTGAGGCCCAAGAGGGCCCGGGTGGGTCTGATAGTGTCTGACTGTGCCTGCCGCCCTGGGTGGATTCCCATCCACTCCAAGTGGAAGGTGCTAGGCCCATTCACTTCACCCATTAGTAACAGGCCGATGGCCCACTCCACAGCTCGTGGGGTGCAAGGACCATTGCATGCTTTCTACAATAAAGCCAGTTTGCCCACCCCTGTCCGTGGTCCACAAGCAGTCCCTCCAGCTCCCTCAGATGGTACAAGAAGCCGCCAGGTCTGCACAGTGCAGTCTTCAGGGCCACTGTCCCTTGCAGTCATGGCTGCCCATGCTTCTTGCTCAGGCTCCTGGGGACCATCCTTCCTCTACTCCTCCTTCTACACCAAGTAAGACCATGGGGGTTCCTGCTGAGGCCCCTGGAGCCCCTCCCATACAGCATCCCACCCCTGTAGGAACCCGCCATGCCACCACCTTCCTGGGGTAGGGGTGGGGAAGGGGAACAGGATGGGCAATTGTACCCTGAAGATGGGCACTCCCTCCTTCAAGCCAGGAGCACAAAGCCTCCCACCCTCCCCTCGCACCACCCAGAGTAATCACCTTGGCTGAAAACGCCTCCACCAGGGATGGTCTCAGCTCACCTCTATCTGGCAAATCCTCCACTCCCGCCTTAACACACCAGAAAGCCTGCTTCCTTTCCCCAGCGAAAGGTTAAAAAAAGAATTAAAAATCCAGACTTCAGAAACACAGGCAGTTTCCTCCCAGAGAAGGGAGATCCGCAGGCTATAGTGAAGCCTGGGGAGAAAATGCTTCTGTTCTTCCTGGAGCTCTCACAAGAGTCAATAAAACAAAACACCAATTAATTTCTCGGTATTTCTGTTGGTTACAGATCCAGTGTTAGTCAGAATCCAGTCCAGCCCGCTTTAAATGAATAGTTATCTTCCCTGTCCCACAAAATACAAGCTAAAGGAGAGAAGGCTGTATACAGCAGGCAGGTAATGATCTTTAGAGTGACAGAAAAACGTCTGTCTCGTCAGTGAAAAAGCTTTTGAAACATATCAGGTTTCCCGTTGACCCTGTGGTCCACTGAAGAATGACCGCGAATATATCTGCGTCCTAACCCTAGAACCCGGAGCGTTGCCTTGTATGGTAAAAGGGTATCGGAAGATGTGATTAAATTAAGGGTCTTGAGACAGGGAGATTATGCTGCATTATCTGGGTTGTCCCTAAATGTAATCAAAAGTGCCCCTGTAAGAGGAAGCTGAGGGAGACTTGCCACAAGAGAAGTCTATGGAAGCAGAGGCTGGAGCGACACAGCCACCAGATGCTGGAAGAGGCAGGCGGTGGATTCTCCTCCGGAGCATCCCAAGGAAATGTGATCCGGCCCTGTGAGCCTCAATTTGGATTTCCGGCTTCCAAAACTGTGGGAGAATAAGTTTCTGCTGCCTTGAGCCACTACATGTGAGGTGATTTGTTAGAGCAGCCACAAGAAACAAACATAAGCCCTGACTGAGGAACTGGAGAGCTCAATACAGCAGCCTTCCTGGCCAGGGCGGTGTGGATACTTGGGCTCCTCCTTCTCCTTCATCTGCTGGGTGCAGCTCGTGTCTAGGGAAATGGAGGGAAGGGAGTGAACAGGTAAAGTGAGGCCAGATCATGAAAGACCTTAGAGGACAAACTAAGGACTTTGGCCCTTACCCTGCAGATTGGGGAAGCCATCAAAGGGCTGAGGAGGGAAGAGGTGTGACAGATTTCTTTCTGACATTTGCCTGCTCCACAGTGAAAGAATGGGAGGTGGCTTTAAAACCGTACTCCAGGACCCAGGGAAGGGGCCCTTGCAATGACGCAGGAAGGAGACAAGGACGGTGGGAGCCTGGCCGGGCAGGTGAAGGGACACCCACAGAGGCCTCTAGGTCCCGGCAGAGAATAGAGGAGTGTGGCTTTTGCAAGAAGGGAGTGGAAGCAGAGAAGGTGATTTTCAAAAAGTGTAATCCAAGTTCCTTTTGGTTAGGGTGAAATCTATCTTAAGAAGAGGAAGGCATTTGATCACACCTCCCTGGGCATATTTTTAAATGGCAAAAGCCAACCAAATCATTCACTGAAAAAAAAGAAACTCATCTTGAATTTCCAAGAAGATGAGCACAACTCTGGCTAGTACAATGAGGGTTGTAAGTCAGCTTGCACACGGCCTTTGGGTCGTATTTTGCAAAGCATCCAGCTGCATTTCACATGGGGCTTTGTGTGATTAATTCAAGTGGCACACAGACATGGGACTGGTACAAGGGAGGTAGGTGGTCTGGTAAAGAGAAAGGTGCTTTAGGCTGGAAGGCAAGAGCTGCTGGGTTCATCCCTGGTTTGCCCCTAGCTGTGTGGCCTCAGACAAGCACTTGTCCCTCTCTGGACCTCAATCTGCCCCTAGATCAGCAGTGTTCAAATACGTGGCAGAACTCCTGTATTCTGAAGAGTTGCCCACGGTCTGTACTGGCCCCAGAGTGGGCAGGGATCCCTCTCCTGCTTCCTGCAGGCGGCCTGTTCAAATGTCAAAGATGTTAGTTTTCTTCCTTTAGCTGACATTTATTGATTACCCACTATCTGCCAGGCACTGTTCAAAGATCCCTGCTTATATAACATTACCTGTTTTACAAATGAGAAAACTGAGGCACAAAGGGACAAAATGGCTTGTTCAAGGTTGCATAGCTAATAAATGACAGGGCTGGCACTGAAACGCACACAGCCAGGCTCCAGGGCCTGCAGTTTCAGAAGCTGGCTTCATGTCCCCATTTATTCCCTCCCTCCTCTGTGTTCCACAGCCCCCCAGTGTGTGCCCTGTTGCACTTGGAGCACACTGCTATGAAGGTTTGTGTCTCCCCACACTTTTGTGTTGAAATCCTAACCCCCAAGGTGATGGTATTAGGAGATGGGGCCTTTAGGAGGTAATTGGGTTTTGGGGGCAGAACCCTTATGAATGGGATTAGTGTCCTTGTAAAAGAGACTCCACTGAGACCAGCCTGAGCAAGAGTGAGACCCCATCTCCACAAAAAATAGAAAAATTAGCCAGGTGTGGTGGCACACACCTATAGTCCCAGCTACTCGGGAGGCTGAGGCAGGAGGATCACTTGAGCCCAAGGATTTGATGTTACAGTGAGCTATGATTGCGCCACTGCACTCTAGCTGGGGCAATAGAGCAAGACCCTGTCTCAAAAAAAAGAGACCCCAGAGAGGTCCTTTGTGCCTTCCACCACATGAGGACACCATGAGAAGGTGCCATCCATGAACCAGGAAACAGGTCTGCCCCAGACAGAATTTTCCAGCACCTTGATCTTGGACTTCCCAGCCTCCAGAATTGTGAGAAATAAAGTTCTGTTGTTTATAAGCCACCCATTATGGTATTTTTGTTACAGCAGCTCAAACAGACTAAGACACACACCAGCCCCTATAACTCTAGGTTGACCTATCAGACTCTTCCAGGCCACACTAGGAGCACCTTGAGGATTGGGACTGAGTCAATTTTATCTCTGTCCCTCCATAGCAAGCCTGGCATCAGTCACTTTGGCTCTCAGTGACCATTGCTACGAGGTCATCAGAATGAAGGGTTAAAGGGGGGATGGGGTGAAGCCCAGCTATGAAGTGCCTCCTCTGCCCACTAACTGGGCACCAACCCTTGACCTTGGCACCAAGACCTTGTACTGGGCACCCTGGACACAGAGAGGAATCCAACTAGGCCCCTGACCTCTGGAAGCCCAGCCTGGCCAAGCAGACAGATGTGATTCGGAAGCTGATAACAGAAGGCCAGGATGCCATTGTCTGGCATCACCCAGGCAAGCCCCACTTTACACTGCGGGATAATAATGCGATCACAGGAAACCCTCCCGTGCTGCTGACAGCCAGCTCTCCCTCCCAGACTCGGAGCTGGGGGAGGGCAGGCAAATGGTGACCCTGGCCAGCCAGCCCTCCACCCCCACAGGGCTCTTCATTCCGGCATTCAGTCAGACGCACGCAGAGCAGCACCGGGGCTGGCCCTGGAGGGCACAGATGAGATGAATTAGACACGGCCCCCGCCCTCGGGATATCACGGGCCAGTGGGCAGGGTGAGCCACAGACACGCAACTGTCCCCATAACACGTGGGACTCTCTGAGCCACAGGCAAAGCACCTCCAGGTGCCAGGTAAGGGGAGGCGGATTCGCAGATTATAGCTTCCAAACATGCCTTGAGCCTTGAACCAAATCTTGATTTTACAGGTACAGAAACTGATAGCCAAGGTGAGAGAGGTCCCACCCATGGTCACACAGTGGTCGGGGCCAGAACCAGGAGAGAAGGCCAGGTGTTCTCTCTCTCTCTCTCTCTCCATACCCCACCCTTCACCCCAGTTTGAAAGGTAGAAATGTTAGAGGCTTAATATGTCCCTGTTCTCCCTGGCAACTGCTGAGAGTTTGGTAACAACAGACAAAAGAACTCAATGTTCCCATTCCTGAGGCCCACAGGGCCACAGTCCTGGTGCAGCCACTGCTCTCACACTCAGCGCAGCTGTAGGCCCACTAGATTCTGGACAGAGACACACGGGCTGGATCCCTCAGCCCCAGCCCACACAGTCAGCCAGACTGACTAGGTCAGAGTCATGGCTGCCCCCAGATGGAGCCAGTAGCCCCCTAGTCCCGGTGTGCAGCCCCTTCACCGTGCAGGTGGATGCTGTGATGTGCAGGCAGAGGGCTAGGCACACGGGAGGGTCCAAACCAGTGACAGAAGAGCCCTCTACATCCCATGTCCAGTAGAAATCCTGAGTCTTGCCAGCACATGGGGCTCCCAGAGGCAGGTGTGCAGTGAGCAGGAGCACAGGACTGGACCCCTACCTAGGTGAGGTGCTCAGCACCCCCGAGCCCCAGTTTCCTCATCTGTAAAATGGGAATATTGAGAGAAGCCTTGACTGGCTGTAAGGACTAAGTCAGGTAGTGCATGTAAAGCCTTGAGCATGGGGCCAGCATGCAGGCAGAGCCCAGGGGATGGCAGCAGCTGGGAGCAGGAACAGCAGCACAAGTTGTATAGACAGTGGTATCAGAGTTGCGGAGGTCACTAAAACGGGCAGAAGCCACAGGTTTCAAACTGGTCCTGCAGGGCCTTGGGGCTCTGAGGAGCGACCTTGGGGCTCAGGGGCCACGAGGCAGGGTGGAATCAGGCAGGGCTGGCTCTGGGAGGGAGCAGAGCCTGGGGAGATTCAACTAAGGCAGGGGCCACCCTCCCAAGTATAGATACAATGAATGTCACTCAGACAAAGTCAGTGCTGGATGATGTCAATCTTAGTCTTCTGACAGTGGCACCCCCACCTCCCCAGGCAAAGGGCCTGAGGTGCCTTGGCTTAGGGAGATGCCAGATATTGCTGCTCGTACTCTATCTCCAGTGCCTAGCACAGAGCTGGCCACATGGTAGACCCCCAGTAATTTTTGTCGGATGGAAGGACAATCAGGCAAGATTCTTGATGCATTAAACTCTCCTGAATGGAGAAGCATTTGTTCTCAGCTCTCTTACCAAAATGATGTCTAGGTGGAGGGCAGACCCTGCTGCCTTGGAATGACCCCAATCCAAGGAGCTCCTCTCACTTCTGTTTTACATAATGAGCTTCTCTGTAGATTTTCCTTTAGACTGAAAGCATTTTTAACAAATAAAATTGAAACCCAATGACCTAGTTCATGCTCCTCCTTTTACAGAAGGGGAAACTGAGACATGCATAGGCAGAAGCACTTGCCCAAAGCCACAGAGCCCGGCAGTTCCACAGTCAGGCTTTCTCCCCAACCCTGTCAGGACATCCTGTAGGAGTGGAGGCTGCGGGGCCAAGAGGAGGGCTGGGCCAAGAGCAGGGCTGGGCACTGCTGAAGCCGAGGCCCCCGGTGCCTGGTGCTAGGAGGGCAGAAGGGTGCGAATTCTTTGATACCCCACACACAGTGGAAACACCATCAGAGGTGGCACCCAAGATTTATGCACCAAGACATTTCTCATTGTGTTATTTATAATATTGAAAAACTGGAAATGACCTAGAAACAGGTTAATAAATTATGCCACTACTTTCCAGTGAAATATAAAGCATCTACCTAAATTCATCTTTTTGGAGACTGTTAACCGGTAAGTTAGAATCAAGGCAAAATAAGACCAACACCAATTTTAAAAAAATACATGTATACAAAAACTGTTAAGAATAGTTATTTCTAGGCTGGTCACAGTGGCTCACGCCTATAATCCTAGCCCTCTGGGAGGCCAAGGTAGGAGGATCTCTTGGGGTCAAGAGTTCAAGACCAGCCTGAGCAAAATCGAGAGCCCATCTCTACTAAAAATAGAAAAAATTAGCCAGACATGCTGGTGCAGGCTTATAGTTCCAGCTACTCGGGAGGCTGAGGCAGAAGGATTGCTTGAGTTTGAGGTTACAGTGAGCTATGATGATGACACTGCACTCCAACCTGGGCAACAGAGCAAGACCCTGTCTCTTAAAAAAAAATTAAAATAAAATAAAATTTAAAAATTTAAAAAATAAGAATAGTTATTTCTAGGGAGATTGGAGGGAGTGGCTAATGGGTTTTTTTAATTCTACATATTTACCTGTTTTCCTCCAATTTTCTACAATAAATATGTATTGCCTTTAGAATCAGAAAAGAAAAAAAAAATTAAGATTCCCTGACCAGAGCCAGGTAGGCCCCTCTGACCCTGAGCCAGCCTCACTCATCCCGTGGTTCAGCAAACATCCACTCAACACCTTGTTTCAGGTCCCTGCATTTCCAGATGCTGGAAATGGCTCAGTCACATGGATGCCATTTTTAATCCATTTCACAAAGCAGCCACCACACATTAATAAGCTCCCTCTTAATTGCTGAACCAATCATTAAAGATTCTGAAAGTGTCATAATACATATTTTGCTTTTAGGAAAGCACTTTTTTTAGACAGAGTCTCACTCTGTCTCCCAGGCTGGAGTACAGTGGCATCATCATAGCTCACTGCAACCTCCAACTCCTGGGCTCAAGTGATCCTCCTACCTCAGCCTCCCAGTAACTGAGACTACAGGTGAACGTCACATCTCCTAGCTAATCTTTGCATTTTTGGTAGAGACGGGGTCTTGCTCTTGCTCAGACTGGTCTCAATCTCCTGGCCTCAGGCGATCCTCCCGCCTTGGCTTCCCAGAATGCTAGGATTACAGGCACTAGAAAAGCAATTTAAATGTTCAAGCTTTAAAACCCCAAAAGATACTATTTGTGTCTTTTGTGCCCTATAGATTGCCTTTCCCATTCTAAAAACGAATCACACCAGTTCTTCTCCCTGCATAGATTTTAGCAGTTCCTTTTTTTTTCCCAACTGAATTTATCACTGGTGCGAATGGTCCCTGGTGCACTGTGTGACTTTGAACAAGTCACTTGACCTCTGTGGGCTTCAGCTTCCCCCTCTGTAAGGGCCTTTCCAGCTTGAGGTCCTCAACGTCCCTCAGTTCCTTCATGATAGCCAGCTGACAGTCTCAAGATGGACAGTTTTGAGCCTCCGGTCCCCTTGGCTGGGCCCTTACGTTATGCCCCTCAAAGGCTGGGTCAGTTGATTTCTGCATCCAGACTTCTGAGCATTTCAGAAAAGAAGCGGCGTCCTTCAGGGGTGGTACTAAGATAGATTCGGCCTCCTAAATGGGCAAATCATTCCAATCTAAATCTTTATGGGCTCCCAGAGCCTCATTAAACATCCAAGCCCCTAAGGCTCTGAATCACAGCTCCTCTTCCTTTGCAGCCCTCCGGGAGGAGTTCTGATTACCCCATAAATTACGTGTTGTCGGAGGGTATCTGCAGGCCCTTCGTCTTGCAATCCAGCCGCCAATGTTTTTATGGGATATGGATCCTGCCAGGCTCCCACTCCCTCCATCCCCATGGTTACCAGGGAGGGCCCAGCAGAATGTCCTCCTTGGAGCACTAGCTCAGTCTCCGCTGATGTTCCTCCCTTCCCAGGAATGCATTAAACTCTCCTGAATGGAGAAGCATTTGTTCTCAGCTCTCTTACCAAAATGATGTCTAGGTGGAGGGCAGACCCTGCTGCCTCAACGAAACTGAACAAACAGCTTTGCAGACAATCTCACTCCAGCCAGGTGTCCAAAGGGGCTGGCCCAGCCGTGGTGACCAGCCAGCAGAACGGAAAGAATGTTCAGAGGAGCCATAAAAACATAAGGTGTGAAGGAAGGAAGGCTAAGACCCTCCCAGCACACACCCCAGACTCAAAATCCCCATCTCTCAGCTCACTGGTGCCTGCCTTCGATTGCGTGCCTGGAACAAATCCACCTCAGCCCCTGGCCATTTAGGTTCATTTTCTACTCTGTTGGTTTGGGTTCCCCAGATGTTTGCCCTGAGACAAGGATTTGGGTGTAAGTGTCTATATGGGAGGTGACCCCAGGAAACCCCTGTTGGAGAGTGGAATGTGAGCGGGGAAGGGCAGGCAGCCAGTGAAGGGTACGATGTCCAGTTTCAACCCTCTGGGGAACTCTGGGGGCCAGAGTCAGGTACATGCCTCCAAGTGTTGCAGCCCCCACTTCCCAGGGGCAAGGAGCTGGGCTAGGTACACACCAACCTCAGCCAGGCACTGGTTGGAGACTGCTGGGAGGGCACTTTCAGTTCTCTAGCACTCGTGGCCTGCCATAGGCAAAGTCATTGGGCAAAGAGATGCAAAAGCTGACACTTGGAAGTCAGGCATTCATCATGATGATGAGGGTGAAGGATGTCCGCTACAACTATTTGGACACTTGACAGGCAGCTTACACCCTTTGGGAAGCTGTTCTGGCTGCAACATCGTGTGCAGAGGTAGACCACCTTTATCCCTCCCTTTAGAGGAGGCAGGAAATGCATGGACACTGGGACCCAGGGCAGGGAAGTGAGTCGCCCATGCAGCCGGTGGTTGCAGAGACCACCGATGATGCTCTCATCAAGTCTGATGGTGTCTTCTGCACCATGATGCCCCCTCCATTCCCAATGCTCAGGTGATGCACTTGCTCCATAGGGAAGGCTTGGACACCCCTGCAGTGCATGCTCTGCGTGGGTTCCCAGGGCTCCCCAGTGAGAGCGAACGCCCGTCACCCATTATGGTCACTTGCTTGGTAGCAATCCCTTAACTGGCTACCTTCCCTCCCCAGCCTCACTTTCTCACTTTCCTGCATGTGTTTCCTGGGATCCCCTTCCAGATAAACTACTTCCACTCAAACCTTGGCCTCAGGTCTACCTCTGAGGAACCCAACTACATGTAGTAGTAGGCGACGAGCAGAAATAGAGAGGTGACCTGGAGACACTTTTCAGGAGAGATTTAGATAGCAAGACTGAATAGTACAACAATGTTAGTTCTTCCCAAATTAACTTCTCCGCTTAATACAATTTCAATCAAAACCCAACATTTAGAACTTTGTTTTTTAAAAGAATTTTTAAGTTAGTGTGTTAGTTTCCTATTGCTACTATAACCAGTTACCAGAAACTTAGTGGCTTAAAACAACATTCATTTATTCACCTACAGTTCTAGGGGCTCAGAAGTCTGAGATGAGTCTTAAGGAGTGAACATCACGGTGTTGGTAGAGCTGCTTTCTTCTGGAGCCTCCAGGTGATAATTTGTTCCTTGCCTCTTCTGGCTTCCAGAGACTGCCTGTATTCCTTGGCTTGTGGCACCATTACTCCAATCTCTGTTTCTATTGTTTCCTCTCTCTGTTACTCCTGCTTCTCTCTTACAAGAACACTTGCAATTACATAGGGCCCCCCAGATAATTCAGGATAATCTTCCCATCTCAAGATTCCTAAATCGCATCTGAAAAGTCCCTTTTGCAGTGTAAGGTCACATATTCATAGGTTCCAGGGATTAGGACGTGGACATCTTTGAGGGGTGCACTATTCAGCCTACCACAGTTAGATTAGACGAAGAAATGAGCTGGAATTGCTAAAAATTTTTGAAGAAATAAAGAGTCATGAAGGTAGACTGGCTTGCTTGATAAACTCTAAAACTCTGATAATTGAAACAGTGTACTGTTGATTTTAAAAAAATCAACGATAAGAGTGGCATAGAAATACATTCAATTATATGGTAAAAGTTGGTTTGAAATCAATGTGGTAGATCAAATAGGTGAAGAAAGGAATAATTAGGTTAACTTTATGAGGACAATTTAAAACAAAATATAGGTAAAGAGTGCAAATGATAAAGAGTTTAACCAACAAAGTGCTAGAAGGAAATATATAAGTAAACATATTTACTAGTTTTTGGTATTAAGGAGGATTTCTCAGCATAGAAGCAATAAAATTTGTAACAGAAAAGATTAATGAATTCAACTACATAAAATTTTAAATATCTTCATCAAATATACCTTAATATTATGGTATATTTGGCCAGTAAGCACATGAAAAAGTGTTTGATATCCCAAGTCATCAGGGAAATGAAAATTACTATTATAATGAGATAGCACTACAGCCCACTAGATTGATTAAAATCTTAAAAACTTACAACACCATATGCTGGTAAGATATGGGGAAACTGGAACCTCATATGCTACTGCTGGGAGTATAAAACAGTACGATCACTTCAGGAAACAGTATGGCAGTTCCTACGAAAGTTAAATATATACTTGCCATATAATCCAGCAATTTCATTCTTAGATATTTATCCAAGAAAAACAAAAACATGTGTCCCCAAAAAGACTTGTACAAGAGCATTCATCGGAGTATTATCCATAATAGCTAAATACTAGAAACAACTCAAATGTCAGTCGACAGGAAAATGAATGAACAAACTGTGCCACATTCATACAATATCACTAAGCAATAAAAAGGAACAACATGGTGAAATCTCAAACACATTATGCTGAGTGAAAGAAGCCAGACACAGAAAAGTCCATACTTTACAATTCCACTTGCATGAAATGCTAGAACCAGCAAGACTGACCTATGGTGGGAGAAATCAGAGCAGTGGTTGCCTCTGGCAGAGCAAGGGACACAGGGAACCTTTCTAGGGTAATAGAAATATTTTAAATTTTGATAGAAATGTGGGTTACACAGGTATACGCACTTGTCAAAATTCATCAAACTTACACTTAGGCTCTATGCATTTCAATAACAAAAAGTGAGAAAATAAACAAAAATAAAGATAAATGACAAATTAGAAGTAATGTTTGTGAAAAATATAAGTCATAACTTTAATATGTAAAGATTCTTTAGAAATCAATAAAAATTAGCAATCAAAAGAAAAAAGTGAATATGAATGGTCAATTCCCCCAGAAGAGGTGAATACACACACACACACACACACACACACACACACACACACCCCTCAGGCATGAAAAGTAATAATAAAATGGTATGATATATACAATACATGTATATGTGCATATACATATATATATTACACACCAATATATAAAAAGTAATCAAAGAAATCTATATATGAAAATTAAAATAAATACAAATTAAAACACCTATAAATCTAGCTATCAAATCAATTAACAGAGCTTGTTTAATAACGATGACACTAAATGACTATCTGGATAAAGAAGGAGACAGTGCTCAATAACTGGTTACCTAGGGATAGACAAAAAATCCTCCCTCACCTCAACCTTTTTCCAGCTCTGCAGCACTGGCCTCGAAAGAAGGCCTCACCTCGCAGAAATGACAACACCCAGATCAGTATTCTGAAATACAGCCGTGGTCACACTGGCCACCAGAGTTCCATTTGGAAGCTCAGAGATGGAGGACTCTGAGCACGGCACGTTCCATGTGCTGCTCATGAATTTTCATCCTGACTCGTAAATTCTCTCCCGCTCCCTCCCACCTCTCTCATCTCTGCTACCCACCATCATTACCTAGATCTTATTCATTCAGCCCTCCCGTCTGCCTTCACTCCGTTTCACCTAAGTCTTTTCAACCACTCCCTCCCCGTGTTCTCATGCAAGAGATTCACTTTGATAATCTGATATTAGTCAATAATTTCCCAGAAGGTCACAGGGCCTGAGGAAATAGAAGTTTCCCCGATAAGAGATCATCTCGTTTCCTTTGTGTAAGAATGTGCTATCAGTTAAATAAGCAGAAAAATGAATGGGGCATCGAGAGAGATAAAAACACAGTTAATAAACAAACATATTAAAATATTCAATCTCATTGGTAATTTTTAAAAAACACAAATGAAATGAAGGCCCCATTTTTGCCTATACAATTGGCAAAAATTAATTTTTATTAATAATAGCCAATGTTGATAAGAGAATGATAAAATTGGGGGTACTGTATACTGTACTGTCCCTTGAGAAAGCAATTTGACAACATGTATTGAGTCATAAAAATGTCCACACTGTTGACCTGGCAATTCATCTTCTGCAATGGTACATTTTTTTAAAAAAAAAATCTAAAAGGAGAAGAGAAAAAAAGCTTCACGTACAAAGATATTCACAGTTGTTCAGAAACCTATAAACAACCCACAAGAAGATAGTTAAGTAAATTAAGGCACATGTATAAAGTGAAATATTCTGTAGGCATTAAAGAAGTATGACTTTTTAGAAATGTAAAAAGCAATTTCCTGAAAAGAGATCAGCCACCCTCATAATCAAATGCAATTAAAGCAATAGGGATATACCATTTTCCACCCTTCAGATGAATAAAGATTAAAAATTTTGTTAATGTCCTGTTGGCAAAATGGGGACATGCTTATTTACTATTCGTCAGAGGGCAAATAATGTGACTTCTTATTCATGTGGGTGAACTATCCCAACATACAAAAAAATGGGCAATAATATAATAAACAACTGTGTATCTCCTACCCAAGTTCTGCAATATTAACATTTATGTGACTTCTTTGAAGAGCAATTTGGCATTATCTATCACACGTTTAAATATATATACTCTTTAACTCCAATAATTCCATTCCTAATAATTTAATGTATAAAAATAGTCCTACCGATGCACAAAAATAAATGTATTAAAAGGTACATAGAGGTATTATTTTTAATGGCAATAGATTGGAAACAACAGAAAGTCCAGGTAGTAGAGAATGGGTTGAACAAGCCCTGCTCCATCCCCACAATAGAACAGCATCCTGCTCTTGAAAGGCAATGAGCTCTCTCTCTCTATATGCTAATCAGGAAGTATCTCCAGGATACAGCATTGAGTGGAAACAGCAAGGTACAGAGCAGTATGCACAGTAGGATCCCACTTTTCTATTTTAAAATATAGGCACATATATGCTTGTATATGCATTAAAAATTTTGGGAAGAATTCCCAAGAAAACGATGAAAAGCAGTTCCCTCTAGGAAGGCAGGCTGGGGGAAGACGGAGAAGACTTTCACTTTTCATCTTTTATTCCTTTCTGAATTGTTTGCATTTTGTTTTACCATATGTGTGTGTTACTTTTGTGATTTAAAAACTAATTTTAAAAGATAGGTATGAATACTACATGGCAAATGGGAAGCAAATATGATATAAATGACCAAAACAAAAAAACCAAGATGGACTGTGCACCCTGCATGCCGTGGAGCTGTGTGCAGCAGGGTCTTCTGGAGCCAAAGGTAATCCTGCTGCCTCTGTCCTTAACTCCAGCCCTGCCATCTGCTCCAGAATCCCCTCCCGCTCCCCAGACGTCAACCTCTCCCTTAAGCATTAACTCATCAGGTGTCTCCTCATTAAGGCAAAAGAAAAACAAAAGCTCAGCAACCTTTCTGGCTCCTACGCTCTGCCCTCTCGCTCTCTCATTCCCTTCATAGCCCCTCCAAGCTGGCTTCCATCCACCCCTCCCTGGCTTTTGTCAAGCTCTCCAACGACTCAATTGCTAAACCGCAGGCTCTGTTCCATTGCTACATCACTGGAGCTCTCTGCAGCACATCACACCCTCATTGTCTCCCTGACTTTCTCAGCTCCTGCAAGACTTTCTGGCCAGTTCTGTGGCTGTAGCCCTGCCCCGAACTTGAGCCCTAGCCCTCTTCTCTCATCTCTCTATACTGTTTCCCTAGGTGATCTCATCCACTCCTCGAGCCGCAGAATCCACATGTGTGCAGTGAAGACACCCTGACATGGTCCATGGACACTACGGTTTCTTGACCCAGCATACATTCCCAGGAATGACACTCCGCTTCTTCTCCAAGGAACTGCTCTTTCCAGATTACACAGGGTCACAGGGAAACTGCCGGTCACAATGGCTGCCCTCCATGGCCTCAGGGCTAGAGTCTATTTATTCCCAATCCAAGCAAATCAGAGTTTTCCCAGGACCTTGCTGCTGGCAGAAATCAGCCTCTTTCCCCTGTCTGGTGGATGGAGAGAGCCTACGTGCAGAACAAAGCCAAGCAGAGATCGGCAGAACTGAGACATGGAGAGACAGACAGACAGACAGACTCTCTCTGACATTACTGAACACCCCGGAACCCTCAGATCCAGCCATGCCTAATGTCAGGACCAGCCAACCCTTGGACTTTCCACTTACATGAGCCGATAAATTGTCTTTTTGACGAGAGCCAGTTACAGCTGGGATTGTGTCTCTTATAGCTAGAAGAACACTGGACAATATACTCCCAAACCTCTGTCTGAAGCTTCAAATGTATAAACACGACCATCTTCTTGATATCTCCCCTTTGTAAGCCACCATGAACCTCAGCCTCAGCACGTCCAGGACCGAACCCTTCGTCTCCCCCTCGCTCAGCCGACCTGCTCCTCCATCTCTGTCTTCGGCAGCCTCCCCAGCCGCTACACACACACAGGCTAAAATGGAGCCAAAAGGAAGCCTGAAACAATAGCTTCTTTTACTTTGTTTGAGATTTTCCAATTGAATTTTTAAAACATCAAATACTGTATTCAGTTGTACAAGCCCCAGAAAACTGGGTTAAAATGGCATCTTGAGAAAGACTGAGGATCAGCTAAGCAGGAGCTGTGCATCAATGCCTCAAGCAACTGCTTTCTGAAAGGTTAGACTTCCTCCCCCTTCTCCAGCCCAGAAATCATTGCTGATGAGTCCACGCAGATTGGATTTCACTTTGCCCAAACCTAATACTTTTAGCTAATGGCAGTCCCTACACTGCCATTAGAAAAGACTTGCCAATCACTGCACATCTCCAATCCCCATCACTCAAGAACTGTCTGTGGCTCCCCATCACCCAAAAGCTCCATCTGCCATTCCCTGGACATACTGCACACATTCCTGCCCCTGGGACTCCACTCACTCTCTTCTCTAGTCATTCTCTTTCCACCTCATCTCTGCTTCCATCTTGCCAAGGCATGGATCAAACTCTGTTCTACCCAGGAGGTCTTGGTGCCACTTGCATTCCCAAGCAGGAACAAATGCCTTCTTCTTCCAATACCTAAAGCACCTGCTGGTATCTCTGATGCCACTGAGAATATATTGCCTTTGGTTTGTTTCTGTGTGTGGGTTCACACAGCTCATCTCTCCAACTAGGTTGTCATGTCTATTTGAAGCTTTGCCTTGAAGCGGGATTGATGTCTCCCTCCTCTGAGCTCCCATAGCAACGGGTGCATCCCCCCCACTGCCTTCCACAGTGACTATACCTGCCTCTTCCCCAATCTGGCTCTCTTCTTTTTCGCAGGGGCCAGGTGGACTCGTCTCTGTCTCCACGACAAGACCAGGTACAAGAAGGACCCCTGACCCCTTTGCCTGATGCCATCAGGTACTGTCCCCTTAACGAGACACCAGGGTGCCTTTGGGAGTTGAATCAATTCAGCTCAACCAGAAAGGAGCAGTTGCTACTTTATCCAGGGCAAGAGAGGTGAGACGGCAGAGTGGGACTCCTCTAGGGGCACCAGCAATTGAGGCTACATTCACAGGGCTTGTCACCCCTTCAACTGCTGACAGCTCCTTCCCTGGGATTCTGACAGCAGATCTGCACAAGGACATCACATGCACAAAGCTGCCAAGGCCTCTCCCTTGGACACACTTCAGGAGCTGGAAGAAGAATGGGAGAAGACAAGGAGCAACAGCCTGAGAAGAAGAGAAAAATCAAAAGAGCCAGGTGTCAAGGAAGCACGTTTCTGTGGGGTCGGTCAGTCGGTGGTGGGAACAGCCTGCTCTGGAGGACTGGGAGCATTTGAAGACCAGGGCAGAGGAGGAAAGCTAAGTGAGATGTTAGAATTAAGCCAAGAGCAGCTTCCTAAGAGGATGAATTCAGCAATCCTTTTTCCCCTTCCTTGGAGTGGTGGCTGTCTCCTGGCTCCACAACAGCACAAACCAAAGGAGCTCAACGATGCTAACAACAACTTTTACATAATTGTGCATTGGAGTGCTGAGGCTACCCTAGGATAAGCCTGTGGCTTCATCTCCACACACTTCCCTGTCTCCAGTCTCAGCGCCCCTCTGCACACATCGTTGAAAGGGAGTTCCTGCAACAAGCCACTTAGCACCCCTGTGCCAGACATGGCATTGGGCTCTATGGGGCAGAAGTGGACGAGTCTGACCCCATCGCTTCCCTGCCTTCTGTGCACCCCCCTTGCCTCCAGGTCAACTCCGAAGCTCTGTACCTGCCCAGCTCACTAGAGGTTCACAATTTCCTCCAACCTTTTGCACATTCTGCTCTCTCCACCTGATTCTGAACCCACTCTCATCCCAGAGCGCCATATCTGTCTTCCTTTGAGGCCCGAAGAACTTCCCGCCTGTGTTTTCTACTCTGTTCAGTTGTGATCACCCTGAGTTGGAGGCTGCTCACAGCTCAGCCCCGACTGGGCATGGCATGCAGGGGACGTGAACAAGCACTCTGAAGAAACCACCTAGAGCAGGCCCTGGAAGGAGGTCCCTGGCTCACTGTGACTTTCTGTTCTCTGGAGACAGTTCCCAACACCCCCATGTTCAGGCCGTGGATGGGCAGCTGACCCAACCCAGGCCAGCCCGAGCCCTTCCAGGGATTTCCCCAAGCAGATCCAAGGAAAGAGGAACCATCTGTGTCTCCGTGCAAAGCTCTGAGCTGTGGGACACTGGAGAGTGGTCGGCACTCTGTACCCTAAGGTGGAAGAAGCCGTTAGAGCAGAAGCTGCCACAAGGATAAGCAGAGATGGAAGATGGAAGCAGGGTCTTGGCTGCATTCGGACACAGGGACATGATTTGTTGACATGGGAAAGGCCTTTCCATGATTTAGTGACATGGGGAAGCCCAGTGTCTTTCCAATAACTCCCGTCCCCCTTGGCCTAAGCTTGTTCAAGTTGGGTTTCTGTGACAACAAAAAGCATCTTAACCATAAACAAATGAGTAAGCCAAGTGTGCTCTGAGTTTTGCCTCTGCTGTAAGGAATCCTAGAGTCAAGCTTGGAAGACTCCCTGTAGGAAGAGGCCCAAATATGCCCTCTATCCATCTGGGGCAACAAGAGCATTCAGTTATTACCTCTGCTCCTTCTTCCCTGGCTCCAATCTCAGGTGCTTTCCCTGCTCCGCCTTCCATTCTAGAGAACTCCACGAAATCCCAAAGGACCTGTCCCGACAGGCAGCTGCCTGTCCGTCCTCCTTGATTCCAGGAGCCCAAGCCCAGTGGAGTTTCCCCTCCACACAGACAGGAGCGTGCTCACTAGGACTCACGTCTCCCCACGTCTCCCCAGGCAGACAGCGTGACCAGCAAGGAGAGGTGACTGGGACGGAGGTCTGGGAAGGTTTCCACTCCTGGGCTCGGGCTCCTGAAAGGGGCAGGAGCAGGGAAGGTGTCATCTCTCAGATGACACACTGTACAGCCAAGATGCTCCAAGTCGATGTGAAGATCCCATCTCAGTGCTCTCTCTAGCCCCTCATCCTTAATGAGCGGAGACGAGATGAGACAAGAAAAGCACACGGGCAGGAGACAGCCCGCAGCGCCGGAAAGCCCCCGACTAGCAAAAGCCTCTGACTCTAGTCCCCGCTCTGCCCTGGCTGGCCTGCGCCATGCTCAAGCCCCGTCCCCTCTCTGGGCTTCCTCTCTCCAGCTGCAAAGTGATGGGGCTGGAGGCTCTAAGGCCCTGCCAGCTCTGATGCGCAAGGACTCTCCTGTTCCGTGGAAAGGGAGAGGGGACAGGGGATTCTCGGGGTGGGGAAGAGAGAGCAGCACACACCAGGAAGAGGCAGTGCCAGCCTGGGACCCCACTCCAGCTGCAGACCAGTGCTTGCCACCCTGCCCAAGTCCCTCACTTCAGACATGAGGGGCCCCTAGGGACAAGGACCTCATGGCTAAGGCCTCTGGCTCCAGCCCCTAGATGGAAGTCCCTGCAGCCTAACATGGCATCTCTCTCTTGGCATCCATCCCACCATCCCTCCTCTTCCCTCTTCATCTTGGCCCCTTTGAGGGTAGGGAAATGGCAGCAAGGACCCAGGGGACAAGACCAAAGAATAAGCACCTTTGATGGAGGCTTTAAGAGTTGGGGGGACCCATAGCTGGGAGGCAGGAGACCATGGTTCAGGGCCCAGCTCTGCCACTGTCCTCCCTATAGCCCCCAGGGCCTGGGCCCAGGTCTGTCCTCTGCACAGTGAGGACTGGGGCCATTCTACCGCTGAGGATCCTCCATCTCTGACATTCTGCCTTCTGGGAGCCACCACTCTGGGAATGATTCTAGAGCCTCATTCTCCGAGGGCTGGTACAGCACAATAATCTCATAGTCTCATTTACCCCACTATTTGGTGGTTACCTGAGAGGAAAGAGGAAAACAGTCCTGTTCACACAAATTAGACGGGCAGCCAGGGACCCTCACAGGTGAGAGCTGTGCCACCTCCCAGTGCCAGGACTGCCACCATTCCCCTCCTCAAGGGACAGGCCATGTCCTTTAAGTGGCCTGGAAAACCAGGGTGAGAGGACTTTCGACTGAAATGCCCCCGTGCTGTGTGCTGCTTCAGGTCAGGCCCAGGAAGGGAGAGTAGGTGGGGCCAGGACGGGGCCACCAGCAAGGGGAAGAAGGAGAACCCCCCTTCGCTGCACCCGGGGCCTTGGAGCCTCCCGGCCGATTCCATGTGAATTCCCTGGGTAAGCACTCTCACATTTAAACGTGGGCCCCAACATGGCCCCGGGACAGGCAGAAGTGACTTGTGGATTATTTCAGCTGCACCTTCACTATGCACAGATGGAGGAAGAGTTGGCTCTGCCCCACTAGACCATGTCCTCTAAGGCCAGAGCCCTGTCCTGCAAACTTCCAATGTCAAACCACTGAGATTTTAGGACTGTCTGTCATGCAGTTAGTCCACCCTGACTAATGCACTGTCCAAAGTAAATGCCTGGGGGTTGTTTTTTCCTAACTGCAGGGTGCCCGAGGCTCTCCCTGGTAGTTTGCAGAACCGCAGGAAGCACTCCCATTCTCCCGGAGCCTCTGTTCACCCAGCTCTGTAAGTCCACCCAACTCAATCCTCCTCACCCCCAGCACTGCACGGTCACCCCTAGGCCTCCACCCGCCCCACAATTCTGCACCCCACCCTCCCCCGTGGACCTTCATTTCCCTAAGAACCATTAGCTACAGCCACACACAGCACTGAAGGTTGGAGGTTAACAGCAGGGGATCACTTTACAGAATCAGAACAGCATTTAAAATGAAACACCAGGCATCTCTCTTGCTTACAGCTCATCCACCAAACTTACCACGGGGAGTCTCTTATTGCTGTGCCTTCTGATGAGACTCAGCCACTTTATGCTTATTTATTCATTCAACAATTATTGATTGTGCACCTGCTGTGCTCCAGGCACCCCTTCTAAGTGCTGAGATATTGCAGATAACAAAGCCAGGTCCCTGTGATCACGAAGCTTACTTTCTATTAGGGACAAAAGACAATAAACAAACAAACATGTAATATGGTGTCAGAGTTAAGAAAAATTATTCAAAACATGAAAATGAGGCCCTTTCCACTACAGCATTGTCTAACAAGCTGCCTAATTATCATGTAACATTCTAGGGCTGGGCTATCCAATATGGTAGTCACTAGCCACACTGGCCGTTTAAATTTAATTTATTATCTTACATAAATTAAATGAATTAAATATATTTAATGTAATCAATTATGCATTTACATATATGTATACAATATTAAATTATTTATATTAATATATTAAATTACATGTTATATTAATATGTAAATTAATAAAATTGATATTAATATAGCAATTAGATTTATTCATATTTTTCCTTTATTTGTATGAATTTGTGGGGTACATATGCATTTGTTACATGCATAGCTTGCACAGTGGTCAAGTTAGGGCTTTTAGGATATCCATTACCCAAATAACGTACATTGTGTCCATTAACCAATTTCTCATCATTCTCTCCCCAACCCTTTCACCCTTCTAAATCTCCATTATCTATTCCATACTCTGCATCCACGTGAATACGTTTTTTAGAACCCATTTATGAGTGAGACCATGTGATATTTGTCTTTCTGTGCCTGGCTTGTTTCGCTTAAGATAATGACCTCCAGTTCCATTCATGTTGCTGCAAATGACATGATTTCATTCTGAGTAGTATTCCATTGTGTATGTGTACCACATTTTCTTTATCTATTTCTCCTTTGATGGACACTTATGTTGTTCCACATCTTTGCTATTGTGAATACTGCTATGATGAATATCTTTTTGATATATTATCCTTTTGATACATTATTTTCCTTTGCTCACTTTTTAATGGGATTATTTGCGGATTTTTGTTGAGTTGTTCAAGTTCCTTGTACATTCTGGATATTAATCCCCTGTTGGATAAATAGTTTGTGAATATTTTCTCCCATTCAATATTGTCTCTTCACTCTGTTGATTATTCCTTTTGCTGTGCAGAAGCTTTTTAATTTAATTAAGTCCCATTTGTCTATTTTTGTTTTTTAATTTGTTTAAAATTTAATTTAAATAATTAAAATAATGTTAAATAATTAAAATTCTGTTTCACAGTCACACCAACATGTCAAAGCTGAACAGCCACTTGAGGCTAGGGGATATCATATTGGATGGCACAGATACAGAAAGGTTCCCTCATTAGAGAAAGTCCATTTAGACAGCGCTGCTCTAGGACAGTAACTTTTGTTTGACTTACTATTTACTATTGATTAGGGCCCACACTCTAAGAAGTTACATGTTACCTTAAAGAAGATTAATAAACTGCGAATGACTTTTGTCCATCAGAGATGCAAATGGTTTCTATCTGGAAGAAAAGATAACCCCAAAGATTACATTTTTATTGTCCTATAGGACATTAACCAATTTAGTATCTAACTTTGCAATCTTATTCCAGCACTCTCTTTCCATTGATTACATGTAGCGGGTTTTCATAGCCTCTTTGGAACGAGCTCTGTCATCTCGCTGATTCCCTCACTAATGAGTTAAATAAATCACTAACACATTCCCCTAGATGCTTATATGAAAGTCATGTTTTTGACTCTTTGGAAATTATACTTTGACATCAGGTAATGATCAGTGCTATGAAGAAAATTTAAGCACATTGAGGAGACAGAGAGTGACCGTGTGCAATTTCAGCTAGACAGGTCAGGACAGCCTTTCTGGGGAGGTGACCTTGGAGCCTGAATGAAATGAAGGAGCAGGCCCTTTGGGTGTCCAAGGAGCACATGTCCCAGCAAGAGAGGAGCAGGTGCAGGCAGGTGTTGAGGCTGGATTGTGCATGGTGTTTGAGGAGAGCCAGGAATCAGTGTGATCTTGGTAGGTGAAGAGGTGTGGGACAGGCAAGGGACGGATTGCTTAGGGCCTCGTAGTCCAAAGTAAGGACACTGGAGTGCATTTCCCAGGCTCATGAAGACTCTAAGGGAGGAGCATAACTACTCTCTCTTATACTCCGGGAGTGTGCTGAGAAACATCCCTTGTGATCAGCCCTGATGAGGTTCTCACTGGTGGCCAGCGGGTGGGAGGGAGGGACACCCTTCACAACATGCTAAGCCTGGAGGCAGCATTCACGCAGGGTGTGGGTGAGGCCCCCAGAGGTGTGGTGCGAGGCTGTGAGCCTGGGAGTAGCCTCCCCTGACTGCCTTCTTCTCTCCCGCCATCCTATCCAGAACTGTCCTGGCCCCAGCCCACACCCTGTGCCTCCCCTAAAGGCTCTCAAAGGAGCTTCTCTAAACAAAAGGGGCCATTTTCTATATAAGATGACTTTTGCAGACCTTCCAGAAGGTTCCAAAGCAGCCAGCTTTCAAATAAGGAGTTTTGCTTCTCATTCCAGACAGGTGAAACTAGGGTTTCCCAGACGCGGTTTCCCAGACGCAGCTCTGGGGCTTCAGAGAGCTCGTGAGGTTACTAGTAGCAGTCTAAGGATTGGGGCTGGTAATGATAGGAGGGGCTGAGGGACTGGGCGAAAATGGGGGAAAGGCACAAAAAGGACTAGAAGTCTCTACAAGGTGCAGAGGGTCACTGTGGCCAGGGAGTGGGCTGTAGCTGAGGTTTTGGGGATGGGAAAGCCCCAGGAGGTGTGGTTCTGGGACAATGGTGCCTGCGCCAAATCCCAGCTCTGCTACTCAAGACCTGCACGACCTTGGGCAAATCACGGACCCACTCTGGGATGCAACTCCCCCCGTGTGGAGTGGGTAGGATAACACTGCTCTCCCCAAAGGGCTGTTGGAGCATCAAGTGAGATAATAAGTGTGGGGAGCTTAGAACAGTGCCCGGCATGGGACAGCACCCCACCCATGTTAGCTGCTATGGCTGTGACAAAAGGTGATCCTGGGACCGTGGGACTGAAGTGGAACATAAATCCAGGGGATACCGAGGTCACTAGGACAGCCACGGGATGTGGGTAGAGAGGAAGACAAATTGCGTGTTGCCCACCAGTTGTCAGAATGACAATCTGCCTGCCTGGGCACCCTCCAGGGCCATCTTCCAGGCTCCACCCCGGACCCTTCCCCTCAAACAGAGCCCAGGCTGAGCCCCAAGCTGCTAGGAAGCCCTTACTGCCTCACAGCATTGTGAAGTCCTGAGAGCTTTGCGTGTATCATCCCCTTTAGTCCTCCTAACAGCTCTGAAAGACAAGCATGGCCACCCCATTTTATGCCTGGTCCAAGGCACAGGGGAGTTGACGAGCCAGGTGCCAGGTGCTCAGGTAGGCAGAGATTTCTTCCTTTACTTCACTTAGAGCCGTCTCCTTTTTGTGGGTGTCCGTATTGGACTATCACTGAAAATACAGCTTTAAGGATAAACAAGGAAGGAAAGACTAAAAAGACCTAGGCTCAATCACCCTAAGGGGCCCTTAAATTCTGACTTTTCTTGGTCCCCAAATCGTATAGAAAACTTCCAGGTATCCTTTAACATCAGCAGGACCAAAAGAAGTCTTTTTCCCCCAAGGTCATTGTCAAGGACGCTCCATTAGCCTCACACAGATCCACAAACAGGCAGAAATGCCAGGATTCTAGGAAGGCCTAGCTCGAAGGCAGAGGCAGGGAGGGGTGGCACCAGAGGGAGAAGAGAGAAAGAACATGATCTTGTCCCTGCCCAGGTCCCTCTTGCTCATTGAGATTCCACAGCAGTGTGCACCGATACACTTGGATGCTCTCCCGCAGTGACAAACAGAACACAATGAGCCTCAAAGCCTATCTGTTCACCCAGGCAGGTCACCAGACAAAGGGCAGGCAGGGGAGGGCCGCTCTGCTCAGCCCACCTCGCCTGTGCTCTGGGAGCACCTCTGGGAGCAGGGTGTCACTTTCACCAACCACGTGTGTGCCACTCTCCTTCCTCCCAGGACAGGGAACAGCCTCCACCCTGGGACACTTCCATTCTGTTGCTCACACACTGCTTCATGCACCTGGAAGGACTCGTCCCTCTGTGTCAGGAACCTCCCACCCTCTGCCTCCAAGTGCAGAAATGACCTCCGTCCCCTAACTTTATGTTTGAGAAGTAAGATGTTGGTTCATTTAAAATTTTTCTTCTTTGCACTTTTTTGTGTTGCTTGACTCTGTTTAATTAGCAAGTATTAAAAATATCAAGCAATAAAGCTATTAATTTTATGGCGATTTCTCTTTTTGGTTTCTTTTGTGGCTACCCATCCTCCAGGTTCCAGAAAGAGCTTCCTAAGCACCTGCCAGCAAGGACAGCTACCTCTTCCAAGCCCTCAGAGCTTTTCATTTTCCCTCTTCCATGTCCTGAGCACCATGTGTCTGCAGATATGGGTGCTACATCCAGGTTATTCCTACTTCCTGACCAAACTGTGAATGCTTTGAGGACCAAATTGGGTGATTTGTTTCCACTGCCCAACGCCCTACCCCCAGTACGCCCATCACCACCACCCTCCTGCCCCTTTCAACAGCACTACAACTGTCACCACCCATCACCACCCACCGACACCAGTACCACCACCTCTGCCCCCAGCCCGCAACCGGTACACTCGTCACCACCGACAGCACCACCACCCCAGTCACCAGCACCGTTACCCCTACAGTAGGCCCCCAAAGATGTCCACACTCTCATGCCTGGAACCTGTAAATATGTTACTTTACTTGGCAAAACAGACTCTGAAGCATTTCCCAGCGGCCTGGTGGAGGAAAGACACAGGCAGTTGAGACAAGGCTGTTATCATAGTCTCCCTCCATCTCTGCTTCCTGTCTCGTGCACTCACTGTTTGTCTCTGTCTGATTCTCTCTTGATCTCTTTGCCTGTTGGACTTCAATCATTTTTCATCCCTAACTCTTTCTATTCCTCTGTCTCTATCTCATTTTCTCTTTATTTCTCTCTGTCTCCGTCTTCTTTTCTCTCTCCCCCTCCCCTTCCCTCCCCTCCCCCTCTCTCCTCTTCTACCTCCTTCCTCCTCTGCCTCCATCCACTTCCCCCTCTCCCACTCCCTCTCTCTCCATCAGTGATTTTTCTCTTGGAATTTCAAGGATAAGTGCCAATTTCAAGGTTGTATTAATCCAGCTCTAGGAAAACCCCTATTCATGAAATAAAACATCCAGGAATGAGAACAATGCTTATAAAAGTCCACAGCTGGTGAAGATGGAGGAGCACAGGCCTGAGAGTGGGAGCTCTGGGTTTCTTGCCTACCCTTGCCCTGATCTGCTGAGTGATCCTGGAAAGTCTTCTTGGGTCTTCAGCTTCTGCATCTATAAAATGAGGGGGTTGGGACACATTGATCCTGGGCACCAGCTCCAGCTCTCTAGGATTGGAAGGATCCAGATGCTCAGGTTTCCCAGCTCAACCAGCAGGAATCCTACCTGTGGACACCCTGGACCATTTGCTTTTTTGAGCACTTACTGGGAATTTCACCAAAGCTCCCTGTGCCAGCAGGTGTCTGTGTGCTCAATGATTAGGATCTTGCACTAATATTTGCTTCTTCCTGCTCCTTTGTTTAAATGTGGAACATGAGTTGGGCTTTGCCGCAGATGAACCCAGCTGCTGTTCAGGAAGACCTACCTACAGTGGGTAGATTAGAAGAGGCCTCTCAAAGTAGCCCGGTTGGGGAGGGAGGCAGAAGCCAGGAACCCAGAGAGAAGTCATTCCACCAGTCAACAAATGCTTACTTAGCAGCACCTATGTGGCATGGACACCGAATCTGCCTTTATTATGCTATGAAGAAGAAAGAAAATGATTCTTCTCTGCTGAATGAAGAACATTCTATGGAATGCAGAAGCAACAGCATTTTTCTTTGAAGGAGGAGATCAAGGAAAGCTTCCCAAGAAAGTAACAGTTGATCTGAGGCCCAGCAGGTGAGTAGAATTTCACTGGACAGAGAAGTGAGGGGGAAGGGCCCTCCAGGCAGAGAGACAGAACAAACTAAAGAAGAGAGCGTCTGTCCCTTCAGGAGCAGCTGAGCAGGGCACTTGGGTTGAGACCAGACTGCGGAGGGGTGTGGGGTCCTTGAAAAGGAGGCTAAGGAGACCACCTTTATCTTGGGGCCCTGGAGAGCCATTGGAGGTTTTTCAGCAGGGGAGTGACAAGCTCAGATTTATGCTTTAGAAAGATCCCCTTGTTAGGCTGGGTGCGGTGGCTCATACCTGTAATCCTAGCACTCTGGGAGGCCAAAGCAGGAGGATCACTTGAGGCCAGGAGTTTGAGGCCAGCCTGAGCAAGAGTAAGACCCTGTCTTTACTAAAAACAGAAAAATTAGCCAGGCGAGGTGGCATGCACCTACAGTCCCAGATATTCAGGAGGCTGAGGCAGAGGATCACTTGTGCCCAGGAGTTTGAGATTATAATGAGCTATGATGACACCACCGCATTCTAGCCTAGGTGACAGAGTCAGACTCTGTCACCCCCCAACAAAAAAAGTCCAACCCGGTTTGCCTCACTCCAAAGCCCACTCTTGCATTCCATTGCTAAGGAGCCAAAAAGAGGAGATAGTTGAAGAAATAAAAGGAGGTGAACATTGAAAGCAGAGAGGAGAGAGAGAAAAGTGAGAGGACAGAAAACCCTGAGCAAAATGACGTACCCAGTAAGGAGTCGGAGAGGAGCAGACAGAGGCAGCGGCAGAACAAATAGAGTCTTTGTCACAGAAGCCAAAGTTGGAAAAAGTTTCAAGCCAATGTCAAGGTGAGTTCTTGAAGTCAATCCAAAGTGTCTTGTGCAGTGAAGATGTACTGATCACAATAAACACAGATGAACCTTGAGTAACAAGAAATCCCCGTGTTTGCAGGTGCCCAGGCTGCCCCGGAAGACTTAGAAGGGACAGTCAGAGTGCAGTTGAGAGCTCTGTTTGGGGTGGGGCTAGAACAATCAAACCGATGAGGGCATATCAGGAAACATGCCCTGACAAAATAAAAGTAGACAAATTGGGCTTCACCAAACTTAAAAATGTTTGTGCTTCAAAGGACACTATCAAGAAGGTAAAAAGATAAGCCATGGAATTGGACAATTTTTTTGCAAATCTTATACAAGTCTATTGTTCAGAATATTTAAGCAACTTTTAAAACTCTGCAATAAAAAAGCAAATATCCCAATTGCAAGGTGGGTAAAGGACTTGAAGAAAAGGATATTTCTCCAAAGAAGATACATGAATTGCCAATAAGTATATGAATAGTTACTCAACATTACTCATCACTATGGAAATGCAAACCAAAACCACAATAAAATATTACCTCACACCCACTAGGATGGTTATAACCAAAAAGAAAGACAATAACAAGTGTTGAGGATGTGGAGAAGTGGAACTCCTATACATTGCTGGTGGGAACGTAAAATGGTGTGGCCACTTTGGAAAACGAGTTTTCACTTTCCCGAAATGTTAAATATAGAGGTACCATATGACCCAGATATTTCACTCCTAGGTATATACGCAAGAAAAGTGAATGCATATGCTCAAATGAAACCTTTTACACTAATGTTCATAGCAACATTATTCATAGGAGCCATGAAGTAGAAACAATTCAAATGTCCATTAACTGACACACGGATAAACAAAGTGCGGTATGTCCATACAATGCAATATTATTTGGCCATAAAAAGGACTGAAGGACTGACACATGCTGCAACACAGGTGAACCTGGAAACCATTATGCTAAATGTAAGAAGCCAGACACAAAAGGCACAGTACTATGTGATTCCATTTATGTAAAATGTCCAAAATAGGCAAATCCATACACACATAAACTAAATTAGTGGTTGCCAGAGGATGGGGAAAGAGAGGAATGGGGAATGACTGCTCTAAAAGTATGGGCTTTCCTTTGGGGGTGATGGAATGTTCTGGAATTAGATAATGGTGATAGTTGCATAACCTTGTAAGTATACTAAAAACCACTGAATTGTTCACTTTAAATGTTGCATTTTATGGTATGCCAATTATATCTCAATAGAAAGAGAACAGGTAAAACTGTTCTCAGCAAATACTGAGTGGTCGTTTAATCCCTCAGGGAACATCAGAGAGCCCACTTAGGCGATCTAAAAGGAAAAAAAAAACCAGATTTTACTCAACTGTTAAATTCTTTTGAACTTATTACTCTGAGGGCTAGCTTATGTTGCATTTTTTACTACCTTCTTATAAAGTTATCTATTAATGATAGCTGGATTTATAGAGAAATATCTGAAAGGTTGTTACCTGAAATGTTAACAGTGGCTGCCTCCGGGAGACAGTATCTTGTGTGATTTTAAATTTATTCTTTATGCTTTTATGTATCGCTTACATTTTCCGTAGGCATATTTATCAACTTTATCATCAGTAAAATCCATAAAGCTCTTTTGTTTTGGAAAAATATATATCTAATTGGACACGTTGAGAAAATGTTGATAGATAATTTTTAAAACTCTTTCTACTTACATGAAACCAATGTCATTTTGCTAGTTGCTCCCAAAGGGGGAAAAAAACTGTCCAATTAGCCGAGTGATCACAATTCAGTTATTTTCTGAACACCGACCGAGGCCCTGCGTGAGCCGGGCGGTGCGAGAGAGAAGGACGTTTAGGGCATGGTTCCTGCATTCAAGGGGCTTTTGATGTAGCAAAGGATCTCAGATGTGTAAATAAATAACTGAAAGCAAGGCAGGACATAAAAGTCTAGAGTAAGAGGCACCTGTAAGACTCTGTGGAATCCTTGAGGAAGCTGTGACTCGCCACTGAGGGATTCAAAAGGACAGGACAGCTTTAGAGGTTGGCCTTGAGGCTGAGTCAGATTTCATTATGCGGAGGGCACAAGGGCAGGAGACCAGGGCCAGAGCCCGGGCGAGCCCTGCCCACCCTCCCACCCTCTCTGCGCATGGGCCTGCAGCTTCACACCTTCATGCTGCTGCTCACCTGCAATGCCTGTCCCTGCCTCGTCACCTAGCTCACTCCTACTGTCCCCTCCAAGACACGGGTTCCTGTCACTCGTCCAGGAAGCTTCTTCCACTGAACAGGTTGAGTAAAGGCCTCCTGCCTGGGCTCTGACAGCACGCCAAATCCGTCTCCATTGTCGCACTCTACCCCCTGCATTGGAATGATCTGTCTGGGTATTTGTTTCCCCCACCAGATTGCAAGCTCAGCTGAAGAAAGGCTGGGAGCCTGGCACAGACTTGGTGCTCAGTAAGTGCTTAACTGAGTGGAACAGACGCTGTGGCTAGGCTGCACGGAGCAGGGAGGGCAGCCGTGGCTCCGTCTGCCCAGCACGCTCTCCTCCTCCCTTATTCTAAGAGCCTGCCCTGCCCTCCTGACCACAGAGCTGGGCCAGTGATGCCGGCTGGGTCAGTTATAGCTCCACATCCCGCAGACATGGTCATTGGTCCAGGGCTGCATGTAAAGCCAGGCCAATCAGTGTCCCTCCCTAGTGCAGTTGGGAGGAAGCACACTCTCCCCCACGAGGAGTTAAGCTAACAATGGCCACATTCCTCACCAAATAGAGTCTGTCTGTAGCAGAGAATGAAGGCATCATACAAGAGAAGCAGATAAAGGTTTTGAAGACCCAAGTCCCAGTCTTCGAGATCACCAGAGCTGAGCTTACTCAGGCAGGCCTTTCTTCAATTCTGTGTCCTATGCAGGGACCTATCAGTAAATATCTTCGTGGACGTAAGCGTAAGCTAGTTAGCTTGGGTTTCTATCACATATAACAAGAATATCCCTGTTCAGTGCTGGGGTCCTCAGTAGGTCATACATCTGGGAAGCAGCTGCGGCCAGAGTGGTGAGGATTCTAAGTGCCACATTAGGGGGTAGAGTCTGTATTGGAGGTGGAGTGATGGGTTATCAGAACCTCATGAGAGAATCCCAGAAACATGGAGTTTTGAATTAGAGGGAGAAGCCAGACTGGAAGCCAGTTGGAAATGCAAAATAAAACCACCTCCATATATCACAGAGGTCAAGGAGAAAGAAGATTGAATAAAACCCTGATTTTGTTATGTAGGAAAGAGCAGCGAGGCTTGTGATGAATGGAGAGTAAAGGAGAAAGGTGGTCATGTCGAATAAATAGTCATTTCTGAAACGCAGCAAGCAGCTCTGTGTGCAAACATTAGTCACTGATACAAATGGGATCTCAGGGGTTTTATAAACAAGCAAGCCGTTGCCAACACCCACATCTGGCAGATGATACATCCATCATGTGTAAATACTTCACGTAGCATTGATTACCCTGATCAATTTTAGGCATCTATCATTTTCCAGGCCTGCAACCCAGCACAGGGAAATTACAAAGAAATAGAATGTTCTGATCATTCCATGGCCACGGCTCGTAGGAAAACAGTGAATAAATCTATGGCGAAACTCAGGTGGTTTTCAAGGCATAAAGAAAAAAATTACTGTTTTGTTTTTCCTTAGAATTATTTCTTAACTAGATCAAGATATTACTCTTCTCAAAATTCACTATGAAAACCAGCTTCATCTTGGGAGGCAGAAGGATCGATAATGATACACAAGAAATATGGACAAGAAATGCCTGACGCTGGGAGCTGCAGTCATCGGATCTGTTGCTGCAGCGTGACATCTGCCTAAGGGACAAGGAGGTAAGCCCAGGACGGTGGAAGGCAGGAAGGAATTTAGGTTTTATCTTTAGGTGAAGGGGAGTCATAAGAGGTTTCTTAAGTAGGAAACTGACACGGTCACAATAGGATTCAGAAAGCGCATTTCTAGGCAGGTGTGGAAGACAGTATTGGTCTCTGCATGTGCAGAGAAAGTCAGCGGGCTTGTCGCTGTCAGTCAAGACCGCTTGATGGGGGTTTGGAGTGGGAGGTGAGTGGGAGGACCGAGGTGCGGGCTGAGGCCCTGGGATGAGGCAGGAGAGACAGATGGAACCCATGATGACTGAGCCCTAATAGGGGTGACAGGCGCCACCCTGAACATTTTCCACATTTGATCTCATTTAATCCCTCAAAACAATCCTGTTGGGTATGTGGGTATTCTCATATTTACAAATGACAGAGAAGAGGCTCAGAGAAGTTAGGTAGCTTGCCTGAGGCCACACAGGTCTTTTGGACACAAAAGCTTGTGTCCTTTTCTATGTGAGACATTACCCCTTTCAACTTCCTCAGGTAGCAGCTGAGGCTCAGGGAGTTTTAAAAGTCCTGGCCGGGCACGGTGGCTCACGCCTGTAATCCTAGCACTCTGGGAGGCCGAGGCGGGTGGATAGCTCAAGGTCAGGAGTTCAAGACCAGCCTGAGCAAGAGCGAGACTCCGTCTCTACTATAAATAGAAAGAAATTAATTGGACAACTAAAAATATATGGAAAAAATTAGCCGGGCATAGTGGCACATGCCTGTAGTCCCAGCTATTCGGGAGGCTGAGGCAGAAGGATTGCTTGAGCCCAGGAGTTTGAGGTTGCTGTGAGCTAGGCTGACGCCACGGCACTCTACATCCCGGGCAACAGAGTGAGACTCTGTCTCAAAAAAAAAAAAAAAAAAAAAAATCAAAGTGCCAGCAGATGGGGTGTCTGAAGAGGGCCCACCTCCTAGTTCATAGATGACTGTCATTTCTCTGTGCTCTCACATGGTAGAAAAGGCAAGGGAGGTCAAAGGGGTCCCTTTTATGAGGGCACTAATCCCATTTGTGAGGGCTCCACTTTCATTATCTAGTCCTCCTCCAAAAAGCATCACATTGGGGATTAGGATTTCAACATATGAATTTTGAAGGGACACAAACATTCAGTCTATAACAGGTGGGGAGGATTTAAATATTGTCTCCAATTGTATTAATTTTCTATTGCTGCTATTGTAAATAATCACAAACCTAGTGGCTTAAAACAGCACAAATTTATCTTACAGTTCTGGAGCTCAGAAGTCCTAAAATCAAAGAGTTGACAGGGCTGTGTTCCTTCTGTAGACTATAGCAGAGAATTCCTTCCATGCTTTTCTCAGCTTCTAGGGGCTGCCTGAATTCCTTGGCTTGGGGCCTCTTCCTCCAACCAGCAGTGTGGCATTTTCAAATCTCTCTCTTACTCTGACCTCTACTTCTACTGTCACATCTCCTCCTGCTCTGACTCCTGCCTTTCTCTTCAAAGGACTTTTGTGATTACATTCGTATTATCCAGATAATTCAGGATTATAACACTATCTTCACATCATTAATTTACTTACATCTGCAGAGTCCCTTTTGCCATGCAGAGCATTGACATTTTTGGAGGGTCATTATTCTGTGTACTATGCCAACTATGTTCATGCATAATGAAAGGTGTACCTTGAAAATGAGTTTTTTTAAGGGAAGAGGAAAATTGCCACTTATTGAGCAGGATGTGCAGGTGTTTACATATTTAATCTTTTGTAATGCACTGGAATTCATTCATCCGAACATGGTTTTCATTCAAGATAGTCACTCTGGAAGGTTACGGTTGTATTTTAATGAAGCTCTCTTTACTCAAAAATATTTGAACTCTTTGAAATTGCCTATGAGCACTCACTGAAATATGCTTAGTGGAAGCAATTGCTCATTCTTTGAGGGTAGGTTTTATTATTTGGAAAGAGCAAAAATACTGGATTAAGCTAGATAATACTTTCTGGATCCAAAGGAAGGATAAATTATGAAGAAACTTGCATGATTTAAAATTGGTTCTAAAGGAGATTTCAAAAGAGAAATTTTAAAATATTTGAACAACAGTAACCATATTAGAATAAGTGTTTTCTATTAAAAGATAAGAACTTTGAAAGATAATAAGGTTTTAGATGTATAAATTTTGCTATGTTTATCAAACCACTTTATATCTCATATAGTAAAAAATTATTATGACTTTCAGGACCTTCTTATTTAAAAAGTGAAGAGAATTCTCATATAGGAAATGTTTCTAAAGAAACCATTAGGAAATTGTCTATTTCTTCATTCTTACATTATATTAATTAATTATGGAAGCTTTTCTGACAAACTAGCTTTTTTAAAGTCCATTATCTTTCCATATTGTGTCCTCTAATTAAATCCTTTATAGTATATAGTATAATTTTTAAAAATGAACAAAAACAAGATTGGTTTAAAAAAATTTTCAAATCTTGCATTCAACACAGAATATCTTTGACTTTCTCTTTCATCTCATTAGGAATCTTTAATGTATCAGGAACCAGGGAGTAACTGCCTGGAGAAAACTATGAGAAATTATCAATGATGCTATTTATAGAACTTTGCTTAGAGATAGGCAGGAGGGATGACTTGGAATAAAAACATGATTCAAAATTTCTATCAAAAGATTTCCTATATACAAAAGTTAAATAATTCAAAGGCCAAATAAATACATTCAGCCAATGAGCACCCCTTAGTTGGCAAGATCTTAAAATGTGGCTAATCGCAACACGGATTTTTTATTTAATTAAAATTAGTTTCTATAAAGGCTTATAATTTGGAAGTTTCCAAAGTAAAGAAAAATCTGAGCTTAAAAATTACTTGGCTATTAGAAAACTTTTGAGTTTTGAATGCTGTGCTTTCTCTCTTTCTATCTCTGCCTCCCCCCCCCACACACACCCACACACCCACACACATCCCTAGAGTTCTCACTGAATTTATTTGAAATTCTTTACTTAATTGAATGAACAATTGATTAAAACTGTCCCTTTTGTACCTTCACCCACCCATAATTCCACCACTGGTGTTCTGTAGAAGCCATTCGTGTCTAGAGGCTAGACCAACCACTGGTCAGGTTGCCAGTGGTTAACAGATCCATCTGTCTGAGTATAAAGGAGGCCTGGGTGAATCTAAGGCTGGACCTCCTATGTCTTCCTGTTTGCCTATCCACCCTTCTCCACCAAATGTGCCAGGCTAGGTATTTTAGACACTAACTCTGAGAATTTAAATACAAAACTTAGTGGTATAATACTGGACTATAAGAGTATTTTACTTTTCACAAACGCAGAGCATAGAAAAAATACATAAGGAAAGAAATATGAGTTATTATTCATAGTATAAAATGATTTTTCTATTTATAAGAACTACCATGGCATATATCCCAGTGTGTTAAAAGTATGTATCATTTGCAAAAATGCATTTGAAAATATTATTTCAGAAACATGTTCATTGCAGATAAGGCAGTACCATGGGACAAAACGTTGCTGATTTCACATGTGAAAGCATGCCAAGGCTGTAAGATTTGCTTAGCCCCTGGTACTGTAAAAACATGATTCCAAGTAGGATATTACCACACTTGCTTGTACAATTCCCACTAATATTTCCACTCCAAAATAGAGTGGTTTGGAAGAATTTTGTTCATATCTAGCAGCAACCTCATTAATCTTTATGAGATTTCACCTCTGTTAACTGGCAATGGTCTTACTTGAGGTAGCACAGTGATGAATCAGCGGCAAAGCTAACTAGAATGTGGGTTTCCTAACCTTCTCTTATGTCTCAAGCAAGGTATTTCACCTAGATCACTTTGCATGCCACCATGAAATTTATCACTCTTTTTAAATTTACCGTGCAAGTGTATGAGTATATGAGAGGACGGGATGGTTAGGCAAAATGTATTTTGTTTTTTTTCTTTTTTAAATTTGATCAATGGAAAGAATACATGAAGTGGAAAATATGCAAGTGAAAGGAGCTGGCATTTATTGAGTATTGACTATGCGTTGGAGGCATTGCTGAGACAGCAAGTGTCCCAGCTTGGCCGGCTGACTGTCCTGTGAATCTCAGCTAAGCCTGAGAGTGCTGGAAGACTAGTGGGGTCACTGTTCAAAACCTGTTTGTAGGAAGGACAGAGGAACTTCACTGGGGAGAAAGAGGCTGCATTAGGAGCTGGTGGCAGGGTAAGAACAACAGAATGTTTTATCGTTGGTTGCATTATTTTTGCCTTAAGGCTGGTGGATAAACATGGACCATCAAATGCAATGCCAGGTTTGCATACTATGGTAACACCAGTGGGAGGGTTTTTTTATTCTCACTTATAGGTGGGAAAACTGATGCTCAGAGAGAGAGAAAACAAACATGTAAGGGCATCTCATTTATAACCTGTCTATGTGCGCCATTGGAGCTGAAAATCACCAGGGAACCAAGTGGCCGGCTTTACTGTCAGATTCATGTTGTCAGTAAAATCTAGGTTTACAGACCTTGCTCAAATGTCACCTTTGGAGTCTTCCCTGTCATGGGTAGAGTCAGTCACTCCTCCTCTGTAATCCCATGACATTTTGTTTATAGCTCCATTTTACTGCCTTTCATACTGCATTGTAATTTCTTTACAGATCTGTCTTCCAGCAAAATAGGAACAAAATTTTGGAAAATTAGTTTCCCCCCTTAAATCATGCCTAATACAGCCATCTGAATGTAAAACTGAGCCATGAGGAAAAAGAAAGCAGGTCTTTTATAGAACAGAGAGGTTACCGATCAGCTTTAAAAGACAGAGCTGATTTTCTTGACTCTTTTAGCAAGAAAGCATCTAGGAAGTCAGGTTCATGGAGAAATATGGGATTCCAAATTCCATAATTCTCCTCCAACATATCAAGATTCCATATTGCCAACTACCTCAGAGTTCTTTCAGAATGTGGAAGGTTACCCCTTCTTCCCTCAAGGCTGAGCCAGGAGGCCCAGCGTCCCTGGAAGGAGGCTGGAAGACAAGGTCCTGCTAGAGAGGAAGAGACGGGAAGCACTTGTCCCTCCCATCTGCAGAGCGTAGGAAGAGGAAAGGAAACTGACAGAGAAGAAATAAACGTTCACTCATATGTGCCCAGAGGTGCCCTCTCTTCATTGAACTCCGAGAGAGTAGAAAGAATGTCAGACATTTTAAGGGGCAACTGAAACAAAGCATTGGTTTCCTTATGGGACAGCAGCCCCCCACCAAGCTGAATAGGCCATGTCAGAGAACAAGCAGAAGTGAAGTGTGGTTAACAGAGCACTGAAGCTTCTAGAATCCTCCCCAGCTCCTGTATTGCTGGAAGTCATTCAGAAATCTTAGCACTCTGCAGAGGGGTGCAGCCTGGCTTACCTGGCACAGCATGGGAGGTAGGGGGCGGTCCATGTGGTAGGAGCTACCAAGACCGAAGACCAAATGCATTCCCAGCCAGTCATCTGGAGGTCCACACCATCAGCGAGAATCAAGGATGTGTGCGGGCAGTCCGCGATTGCTGGGTGGAGAGAGCAGCAGAGGCCAGCAGCATACCACATCCAATGCAGCAAGTGCACAGCCAACTACTGGCCAGCTGCCTCATGGGGACATTAGCCACAGGACCACCATGAGGCCACAAGATCACACAAAGCCCCTAGAGACCCACATGCCATCTCAGAAATGAGTATGGAAATGGGAAGTCTGAGAGGCTGAGCATTTGTCCAAAAGCAATTGAATTATCCAAAGAGTTTTTATACTGGAAGAGACTAGCAAGTTTTACATTTAAGCAGTCTTTTCCCTCCACTCACTGCTACTTAGCCAGCTGGAGGGTGTTTAGGGGAAGATTCACTGTGAAGATTACACCAACTATAGGATATAAAGAAGTACAGTTGCTTTGGACATGCAAGCATAGCATGAATGAATCTACATCCAGTCTACACCTACAACACTTGCGCTTCTTCAGAGCTTGTATAATTTTTTCATCATTTTTACATTCCCAGGCCACAGTAGAATACTTAAGATGTGCTTAGCATTCTATACCTGTGTCCTGTATGAATAAATGCACTTACTGATGATAAAACTACTAGAGGTCACTTGCATCGCCTTGCCCAGTAACTATGGCCTTTACAAATTCATTCATTAACTTATTTATTCAAATATTGGATACAATTTTAGCATATATCATGTACATGATGCTGTGAAGGAAACAAAGATGAATCGTTTCTGCATTTATTAAAACAGTAGGGATTTATTCAGTGCTTACTATGTCCCATGTACACAGGTCCCACCTTTCAGGGTCTTACACACTTGAAGAGAAGAGGAAATCTGTAAATAAACAACCATTGCATAAAGTAGAAAGTGACAATTACCGTAACGAAAATGAAGATGAAGAGACGAAGAGTTTAGACAGGATCAAAAACATGCTTTGCTATCCTCCAAGCATGGCTGTTACAGAATGTAGTGGAAGGAATGGGAGAGAGATACTCCCCTTGCTGTCCAGTGGCTTTACCTGATGGTAACCTGGGTGGCAGCTCAGTGACTCAGAGTCAGTGGAGGTAGAATGTGAAAGCTCCCTACAGAACACATTTTAAGGTAGGGATAGGGATGGGTATAGTAATGGAACTAAGGAGAAATCAGTGACAGTTCTAGTGTCCTCTGATGGTGTGCAAGGATGTCCTTCTATCAGGACAAAAGGCTGACAGAAACTGTGCAGCACCCATTCAAATATTAGGATTTGAACTGCTATGTATTTAAGTTGTTTTTTACAATCTTGAGAATAGGAAGTCTGGACCTAAGAAATCTGAAAGAGATTTGAAATATCATGTCCCCTTTGTGGGTAAGAACTTTGTCTGCTTTTAAAAGCTTTGCCTTTAAATGTAATTTAAAAATATCTCTTGAATAGTCATTAAACTTCCACAGGCCTGTATCAGGGACAGGTGAAAACAGCAAGCATAAAGAAAAAAATACAGCCTTAAAAGATGAGCTCATAATCAATCATAAACTCAAGCTCATGGGACCTGTTGCTAATGTTACAGAAGCATGCTTTCTCTCTGGCTCATACACAGAGGTGGAAATTCCAGTAGGCTTTTTATCATCACACTAACTATATTGTATTTTAAGTGTTAATATAGCAGTGTTGCCTGACAGCAGGGCTCAGGTCTGATCAGGAGTTGTAGCCCCAGCATTTAGCTGGGGCATTTCTTAATCAATAAAGGAATATGTATGCTAAATCTATTCATATGACTTGAACTTTAGAGACACATGAAGAGGTATGAACTACTTGGCCTTTCCCTATATCTGATACAACTGAATTCCTAGTCCACAGGAAATTCAGAAAGAGTGGATCCAGAAGTGCCTGAGAGTTATATCAGGTGATGAGATGAGATGAGATGTGTATGTTTTATGTGCTTTATAGAATTAGTCTCAAGGTTGGATATCACATTGCATATTGGGGAGGCTGGCATTTGTTCTGTATTAACCTCTACTAACATGCCCAAGTCAGAGGAGTAGGGCAGAAATACAAATAAGCAGAACTGGAGGGACTACTGTCTTGTCCTGTACTCCTGATGGAAATTGCTTAAAGCAGCAACGTTTTTGGCACCAGGGACTGGTTTCATTGAAGAGAAGTTTTCCACAGAAGGGGCTCGGGGTGGGGGTGGGAGTGGGAGTGGGGGTGGGGATGGTTTCAGGATGATTCAAGTGCATTAAATTTTTTGTGAACTTTATTTCTATTATTATTACATTGTAATATATAATGAAATAATTATACAACTCACCATAATGCAGAATCAATGGGAGCCCTGAGCTTGTTTTCCTGCAACTAGACAGTCCCATCTGGGGATGATGGGAGACAGTGACACCCAAAGTTTGTTGCTTATGTCCAATCTACTCCATAATCTCATTTTGGTTGCTATCATTAAAGAAAATTCTGCTTCACAAAGATAGGATGTTGGAAATGGAAGTAGGCCTTTCAGTGCTTTTGTGGCAATCTCAGGATATCCTGCCTTGATTTTAGTCAAGATTGTATGGAGATTTGAAGTTGTCTCAAATATACTTTTAAGGCCACCACCATTTGTGATCTCAAGCAATTAATCCTCTTCTAGCATGGACAAAGTTGATTCACCTGGTTTATTCACAAATGGGTCGTGGACCCACTCCTTCCCATTTCAGGGGTCTTTTGTGGTTGGGAAGTAATACTCAAACTCTTTTGAAAGCTGAGATAGGTGATCATGCACCAGCTGGGAGAAAAAATGCCCTGATTCACTCTCTTTCAAAATCTCTGCTAATGTTTGAAACATGTCAAAAATCTCAATGTTCACTCATTGCCTCCATAATTCCAGTTTGGCTTTGAATGCAGCCACTTTATCTGCCAACTTGAACACAATTGTCATTCTCCCCTGAAGTGATAAATTGAGTTGGTTGAGCAGGTTGAATATGTCACACAAGTAAGCAAGTTTTGCAACCCATTCTGTGTCATTAAAATGTGCTGCCAGTGGTGACTATTTTTCTAAAAGAAATCTCTGAAGTGGCTCTTGTAACTCAAAAACTCTGGCCAGTGATCTACCTTTAGAAAGCCATCTCATTTCTGTGTATAAGAGAAGTCGTGTGTGCTCTGTGTCCAACTCCTCACAGAGCTGCATAAATAGATGTGAGTTAAGGTCATGTACTTTAATGTGGTTGATAATTTTAATCACATCCTGCAAAATGTTGTTTGGTTCAGGTGACATCTTTTGGCTAGCCAGCATTTCTCTATGGATGACACAGTGCGTAGACTCACATTCAGAAGCGATCTCCTTGACCTGAGTAGTGAAACCAGAAAGCCGTCCAGTCATGGCAGCTGCTCTGTCCAGGCATATACCAACACAAAATGACCAATTCAGTTTTCCTGACATGTAATCAAACAAAGACTTGAATAGTTCTGCAGCTGTGGTGCTGGTTGGCAACAAAAGTGCACATAACATATCCTCATGCACATCCTTCTGAAAATATATTGCACAAAAACAAGCATTGTTGCCTTGTTGTCAACATCAGTAGACTTGTCAATCTGGATTGCATACCACAATGATTCATTAATCCTAACAATTGTGCCTTAATATCCTCTGCTATTTCATCAATTTATCTAGTTATGGTGCTAGCCAAAAGAGGGACAAATGCCACCTTTTGAAATGCAGCCTCTCCTGAAAGTTCATGGCAAATGTCCCTAGCAGCAGGCAGGATCAACTTCTCATCAATAGTAAAGGGCTTTAGCAGTAGTAAACCACTTTAGCAATGCGGTTAGTCACTAAGAATGATGCTCTCAGTGCAGACACATTTGATGAAGTGGTGGCCTTCAATAATTGCTTCTGTTCTTCATGTTTACGTTTTTTCTTTTGAAAAACTCCAAAGGCTTGCCTTTTAATGCAGTGTGATTGGCCTCCATGTGGTGAAGTAGATTTGAAGGTTTCATGGCTTCCCTTGAGAGCTGGTCACCATGTATTATATAAAGGAGTCTTGGAGAATGTGAATC